>OMNV01023714.1:0-19683 GCA_900303265.1 Brotula barbata
GCTAGGTGTATGTATGGTTTCCCGCACCCACAAAAACATGTGCGTTAGCTTAATCATTCCTGCCACTGCCCCTGTAGAAGATGTGGAGTAGACCCCTGGGCTCTGTTGTGTGTGTGTGTGTGTGTGTGTGTGTGTGTGTGTGTTTGCATGTGCATGTGTGTGCTACCCACTGCTCCTCACTGAGGATGGATAAGAATGCAGAGAATTCATTTCCCTACGTGGATCAATAAAGTAGACCTCTTTCTCTTTTCTTTCTTTTGGCTCTCTCCTGTCCTGGACGGTGTCTTGCCTTGTAACCCAATATTTTGGGCTGAACCGAGAACTGTACAAGCTCCATTAAATATCTTTCTTTCTTTCTTTCTTTCTTTCTTTCTTTCTTTCTTTCTTTCTTTCTGTCTTTCTTTCTTTCTTTCTGTCTTTCTATCTTTCTTTCTGATTATTTGGACATAGAATAGATAGAGTGGTGGTAAAATAATGAAAATGGCATTGCTGATTATGTATATAATCTACAGTAGGTACTGTGACTTAAATCGAGCTGACGGTGTGAATAACATCACACCTCAACCTGATCGACAACAGATCAAGAGCGTTGCAGCTTTTGCTAAGCCACGTGCTACTTGTACATGAAAAAAACGAGTTGCTGGAAAAGCTCCATTCTTTTTAAAAGGGCTGAGCTATTGTAAAGCTACATCAAAAGTTAGTAAGCTAATCCCAAAACTACACATTATACTTTATATGCTAGCGATATGCATGTGCAGTAAATTGTAGTGTGGACACATTGTAAGACGTGTGGACTCCAGAGATTCTATCTATTTAAAAATTAAACGTGTTGAAGCTAATTATGGTTGGTCAGAATGACATGCAGGGAATTTAAATAGTTTATTAAAGGTTATATAATGTAGTCTATGAGCTACAGATCCAACACATAACTGATAAGTCATGATGTCTACATATCATGATTATAATGTGAGAGCTACAAATAATAGAGGAGAAACCAAACCAGTCCCATACATCTTACAGCACATCTCAGGAAATATACAGTACATGATGTAAATGAGTGAGGTGGTTGCTATGGTAACTCTGGGTGTCTGTCTGCTGCTTATTGGCTGTGGTATAGTTCAGTCAGTAACTGAATGTATATAAAACATTTTTTAATGCCAATGTCAAATGTAAGTATTTTTTATATATATATATATATTTTTTGCATAATTCAGAAAGAAAGACACTTTATTGATCCACGTAGGGAAATTAATTCTCTGCATTTTTACCCATCCTCAATGAGGAGCAGTGGGCTGCACACACAAACACACACATCAGCGCCCAGGGACCAACTCCAGATCTTCCACTTCGTGCCTTTTGGCAATGGCAGGAGTGATTAACCTAACGGACATGTTTTTGTTGGTGGGGGAAACCAGAGGAAACTCACACAGTCACAGGGAGAACAAGGAAACTTCACACAGAAAGGTGTGGGGTTCGACCCCGGGATTCAAACCCACGACCCTCTTGCTGTGAGGCAACAGTGCTAACCACCACGTGACGCATTTCAGAATTGCCTCTTTTAGATTGTGGAATAATTTGTTATATTTACTGTACAGATATGGGATACAATCATCATCATCATCATTATCTCATCTTTATCTAGAGGTAAAGGTGATCAATCCTTGACTGACATTTATTTAATATTTATAGAAAGTATCACTATTAATTGATCTCCTCAGAGTGTAAAAGATTTCAGATTTCATTTAGATTTTTCTAGAATAGAGTTTTGATTCCAAGTGTTTCTGGTAAGGCGATGTCTTACCAAAATCATAAGAGAGTATAAAATTTAATGAGAAATACAAATTTAATTAAAAAGAATTATCTATGAAATAACACCTTCACAGAGCCCCTTAGGTACTCAACTTTTATTTGGTTATAAGTTTCTTTTCCCCCTCATAAATAACATGTTCCCTTATGTTCGTGAGCAGTTGACTTTTGGTTTAATTACTTGCTTCCACAAAGAAAATTAAAATGTTTGGGAAATAAGGGACTTTTTAACCAGGTACAATTTAAAAAGTTAAATAAGCTTTATTTGTCACTTTCTGGAATGAATATTCTCATAGTCCTCAAGGTTACAGTAATTTACTATTATGAAATGAAAGTAATCATGGATTGATCAATATAATAAATAGCATCATTGGACAAAACTAATCAGACATGACATCACAGAGGGTACAAATACAGATGTCCAATTCAGGATGAGGATCACCTCTTTTTAATGACACATCTTTTTTTGGGCTGGAGCTGTCCGCATTCCAGGTGCAGGAGTCCCTGTGCGGCACGCTGTGACTTCCCTCGAAACAAATTTTATTAATGAGAATGAACAGGCCAGGTGAGGTGAGACTTGTCGGTGGATTTGAACTCATGAATGTGCACCAGCTGTTCACAGCTCTGATCAAAACGTGAACCATATGTAGTCTGGCAGGTCAGGTTGCATCTCAAGCTCTGTGTGTGTACTGAGTGAATGAACACCTTGCATTAATGTGATTTTTATGCCTTTTTCTGCATAACATGTATGAAAAAAGCTTGTATTTTAACGTGAGGTGTAAAAGAGGATTGGTGTGTTCATGCACCAAAGTCAAAGAAATTATTCAACTTCTGCTGCATTATGACAAAAAAAAACAGTAGTTGCTATATTTGACTTGATATAATTATTAAAATGTCCTAATTTCTGACTTTCACCACAGACATTCAGCACAGGCACTGAAAAATAAAATACACATATTCATTATCTAATATCATGAAACCATATACATCAGCAAATTCCAGTATGTACAACATGTTGATGGAACGATATGAGCCAACATTTCATCCAATATTTTTCCAATGTTACAGTATATTCACAGAACAATCAAATGATGCAAATTAGCTTTTATTACAGAGAACAAATAATTTAAAGACACAAATCACTATTCACTTTATTTTCTGAGATGGGACCAAGTCATTGTTTTGTAAGTCGCCAACAAGTGCTGAGTCAACAAGTCAACGATTAGAAGTCCACGTCAATACATCAATCCTAAACTTTGACGTTCTGTGCTCTCTTTAATAGCAGCGTAATAATTTCTACGGTCAGTTTACACAAATTCCTTGATAATTTATATCATTTGATGAAATAGACATATATATGACTATAAAGATGTACTGTTTGTATAATTGTATCATGTGGAATCTTTAGTTTATGGGATAAAAGACGATTAAGTCAAAAGGCTCCAGTCCAAGTTCAGTCAGTACTGTCAGTATTTTTTTAAATTTTTTTATTCTGCCAAATTGTGTCTGAAGTCAAAACATTTGTGACTCAGGTCCAAGTCAGGTTTGAAGTCATGTGATTCAAAACCACATCACTACTTTATTTTTGCTCCACAAGTAGCACAGCGTTTACATCTCCAATACTTTGGTCCAGCCGCATCCATCTGCGTTTCCATCTTTGTGTTGTGGCACATTGCAGGGCTCCAAAATGACACACACCCATTCATGACATCATTAGGGTTCCCATCATTTTCTGGTCCCTGCCTTCCTTTCACAATTAAGTGCATGAAACATGGCAACAGAAGAACAAGACTCAATTTGGTCCCAGACCTCTGCTTCCTGTACAAATTTGTAGCTCCTACTCATGCGATTCAGGAACTGCTTACAAATAAACATGGCCAAATATCACTAATTGGTCAGACGATTGGAATGGACAACCACCATTTTTAAACAGTTGTTTTTGTACAAAGCGAAACCAATATCTCTTTATGTTTACCAGAGCACACAGTAGGCAGTATGAATCATTTCACACAACTGGCCCATGTCTTCCTTATGGTTTGTTATTAAAGCACTGTCAGCCATCAGATGCACGTTGTGTGTTTGTGTTGTGGAAATCACTGTCAGACTGCAGACATCACTTGCTCTAATTTCTGTAATCACAGAATGAAAATGAGCAAGGAACTAACTAAAGGAGCTAGATAGTTCCAAATCCAGGTAGTTCCAGGTAAAGTGTTTCCTAATTTAGTTCTGAACTCTAAAATTTATAAACAGAATCAATAAAAACTTCAACTTTTTGCACAAGAAATTTCAAAATCTAATAAGACCACCTTGAAATTTACGGTGAGGAAATGACGTCAAAATTTCAGGTTGTACACACGATATCTAAATGTGTCGAAAAAAAGGTTGAACCCTTTTGATTTCAGCAACACTACGCCCTTCTAGCACCACCATCAGGACAAACTATATTTGGCTCTGAGCGCATTTATTCTGAAAGGTTGAAGGCCTGATACTACACAAGCTTATAGACACACTTCACTTTGAACAAACATGAATCTATTGGATAAAATCATAATCGTAGTTTGGCAATGCAGCCCTGTATAGTTTGATATGAAAGGCTGTGTTGAAATCTTCACTGTCTTTGACGTAATCAACCAGGAGTGTTTCCTTCCATTAACGTCACTGCTTTCATTACTCTAATCAATGCCACTATCAACAATATCATTAACCAATACACCTCCTCTAACAGCCGGGACAGATTTGGCACAGGTTGGTCCTCAGTGTCACCAAAAGGTAACTGGAATTACTTTGTGTCCTTTCGTCACCCACAGTGGAGCGTGACAGGAGCTTCATGGGCCGCTAGCTGCTGCCAGTCTCAAAAAGTTGAGGAACTCCTAAGATGGAAGTTCTTCATCGCTTCCGTGGTAAATTAAAGGCCTAGCGGTATCAGACAGCTGTTTCCTGGTCCTCTCTTTGGATCATCTGGTAATGCTGTCTGTTCTCCAGATAGGCTGCCAGTTCAGCATCATTGGCTTTCTCAGCTCTGTTCTTAGGAGTATCACCCTAGACAGAAGACAAAAAGACAGAGAGGTTTCTCTTTCTTCCTCCTCTTCATTTGTTACAGGAAGAAACATCAAATAACGACGACAGTGCAAGAGGATGCTGTTGCTACCATGGATGTTTTTAAGAATGAAATTTGATGTGGGTATATGTGGTACCCAGAGGATGAACCCTCATGTTTTTGGCAGACAACCCAGGTTGTCCAATGTTCCTCTTGACCCACAATTTTGTCCTGAGAGAATGAATCCTAATGTACTGTATGTAATAAAGATAATCACAGACCTAAAGGTTTCCAAAGATGATAAATATACGATGATACATTTTAAACATATCTGAATATCAAACACATCAAGGATAAATACAATTTCAAGGGATATTGAAAATGTCATAGCTTCAAAGGTCAAGCTTAATACAATATATTTAGGACGTATAATGCACATTTTCTACATATTCTATTCAATTACTAATGGTTTTCTGATGTGAAATGGCTGATTACATTACCCTTAATCCCCTAAACAATGGTAAATTAGTTGGTTATTGAATACAGTTTAAGGAAACAGTTAAGGGTCACTCAAGAGACTTAAAGTAAATTTAAAGGGGCTTTTCACATTAATATCCTTTTATATAGATTTTCTTATCTTTAGAAAATTGGACTTTGTTTAAGAGGTGACATTAATATGAAAAAACTTACTTCTTTCAATGCATGTATGAAATATATGCAAAAAAAAAAAAAATACTGAATGATAATACTACTGAATAAATACTGCGTTTGATTATGAGTAAGATCACAACAAAATGAAACATGACCAAATCTGCTATTAATCATTGGATTCATGGACTTGGGTAAATGGCAAATAGGAAACCAATGAAGCACTGGGAAAAATATTGTTTGTACAGACTGAATTTCCCACAAGGCAAAGCAATCAGGAAGGGTGATGCATGCTGGGATATGAATCAGGGACTATCAACTTTGCACGAGTTATCACAGCGTAATTAACTGCAATTGCGCTCAAAATTACTGAGCAGACTCGTGTTCCTGGGAGGATGAACCCTTTTGATGGAACTTACCAACTCCCTCAATTGACGATTTGCTTCTTTCCTCTTCCTAAAACAAACTGGCTTTAGAACGATTAATTTTCCTGTCAGCCGTATTGGCCCTTATCTGTGTGTGCTGGAGAGACTAAGCTGTTTCATTACGCTCTTGTTCTGTTGCCATGTCTGAACTGTGTGTGATAGTGGGCTTAATAGGCCAGCTGACGCTTTGAAACTCGCCTCGCTGCAATCTCGGACTTTTCCCTTTTCACTGAAAAACTTCAACTGGTGTTATCTCTAACTTTTATGTGTACAATTAGGAATCAAACAAACAACCACAGATTCAATAAACGCCTTGAAAGGACAGAAACGTGCCCACGATGGCTCTGGAATTCAAGGCAGACTCTAATTAAGATGACTTGTCTGTCTGTCTGTTTATTTGTGCGTCTGTGCGTGCGAGTGTTTACATTACAGTGAGTAAGTAAAAAAAGCACTTTATGATGAATATCAAAATCAGCCATATAGCCATTCATTTATCTCACAATTAATTTTTCTCTTTCAAATCTCAATGATTTGAAATTTGAAACTGACCCAGATACACGCATGCTGGTACGCTACACAGACCATGAGAGAGTTAACACATAAGTGCATCCCAATTACAAGTCTCTTCAGTGCAATCTACCTGCAGGTCCGTTTTCATCAGTGAGGCACCTGCTTCCACCAGATAATGACAAATGGTCCTCTGACACAGAGATGCAGCTCTGTGAAGGACAGTCTCTCCACTGGAGAGAGAGATGGGGGGGGAGAGAGAGAGAGAGAGAGAGAAAGAGAAACAGAGAGAGAAGGGAAAAGAACGTTAAGCATCAGTCACGCACCGGCGGTGATCGTGTTTTTGTTTGATTTTATTTAGTTTTTATTCTGACTTTGACATGAATTTTACCTTTCATGGCTTTGAACTCTTCAAACACTTGAACTTTACAAGCAGATCAGGCCTCAATGAAATATTATCTCGTTGTCATGGTAACTCTGTTTCATTCAAACATGCCATTCTACAGTCAATTACTTTCTTAATAAGGACCAATGACCCTGAAAAACAGGCCCGTTATCTGGGCACCTTTGCCGCATTTGCTCGAGTGCTCGAGAGTCAGAGCTGAAAGAGAACTCATCTCTGCACAGGAACAGTGCCAAGACAAGCTTTGTTTAGCTCGACAGTGTAAACAAATTTGACACCAATGGAGGACATTTTCATTTTTAAATATCAGTCATCATCAGATTTTCACATCTGTACTGCTGACGTGATGAATGTTGACATGACTGCACAGGATACATGCAGCAGCCATCTTGAAAAATTGTATGCAGAGTTAAACTACAGTCACGGGACAAATTGTTCTTAGACACGAGTCATTCCACTTTACCCTTAACTTTGATTCAAACTTGAAGTTGTGTAATGTAGATTAAAGTGAAAATCATCTTACTGTTCTTTCTCTGTGACGTCGAGCAGGTCACTTGGAGCTGGAAAACACAAAGAAATGAATAAAATGAATATATTTATGGCACGCTGTATACTATATAATATATATATATATATATATATATATACACTTTTTATTTTTTTGCTGCTGTGACTAAAGAATTTCCCCCTGGGGATGAATAAAGTGTCTGTCTGTCTGTCTGTCTATCCTATCTATCTATCTATCTATCTATCTATCTATCTATCTATCTATCTATCTGTCTATCTGTCTGTCTGTCTGTCTATCTATCTATCATCTAAATATATATTAACTATCATTCTTCTATATGGACATACACTAAATTCCATTATTTTGTCCAATAAGTGACTTTCATTGCGGTTGTTGTTGAGCTTTGTGTTGTGAGTGTTGTCAGTGGTAAGTAGACCAAATGCACTAGATGAATGTGTATTATTTAAAACGTAATTGTAAATTGAAAATATATAGTCAGATTACATACAGTCGTCTGATTTATTACGGTTTCTACGGTCCAAAATGCTTAAATCTGGAGCGATACTGCTTGTTTTCTTACAATAAATTGTATAATGACTCTGATTGGAGATTGCAAAGCAGACAATGATAACTTGCACCCTAAAACAACCAAATAGCATATCATTAAAACCAAAGACAATATTTACAGTACACATTGTATAGAAATGTATAATTTGCTGTGGTTACCGTTGTCGAGGATGTAACGGACTGTCTCCTTGCTTCCTGTGGTGACAGCAAGGTGAAGCAAACTGCAGCCTTGTTGGTCCTGTGCTGTGAGGTCCGCCCCCTTCAGGTGCAGCTCCTGTAGCTTTTGACAAATACATGGTTATTTATAATAATCACATGAAAATGATACACAAAACGTATAAGGAATTCAAGAACTTAATCCAATCCAAGTGATTTTGTCCACCCGTACAATCTCAACGCATTTCACATTTAATCACAGCGTGAAAGTGGGCATGAACGTCGGTAAGCTTTGAAAACATGGCTTCTAACGCTGAGACTCACCTTCTTCAAATCCTTGTTCTTGACACACTCGATCAACATCTCTACAAAGAGACAGAGAGCAGTTCCGTGTGAATATGTGTGTGATCGGGCCGTTATGCAACAGATCCACCACAATGAAAGTAATAAAACCATTATAAATGAAATTACTGCAACCTTCATAATAAATAAATAATAATAAATAAATCGAGTGATTTTGGTCTGATCCTGTTTTTGTTCGGTGTAAAAACCCAATACAGAGAATCATTTTAACTAAATTGAGACAGGTTATCTAAAATGGTCAACCACTGACAACAATGGCTGCCAGGATGACCAGGCTGTTATCACGATCAGTGATCATTATCAAGAAAGTCACTGACCTCGGAATACTGCGGTAACAAATCACAATTGTGCATCACAGCAACTCGTATATTATATATTAATGCTATGAATGTCTTTTGGTTCATTGTTTTGATGACACATACACAAACACACAGACACACACATACAGTACATGTATGATACTGGTACTGCTTTAATCCCTGAAACTGCTGTCATTGTCATCATTTCCAGTCTGTATATACTCACCTGAAGCAAAGACAGTGATGTGCAATCATTGTAGTAAAACAAAAGTTTCACGGAAAATATGTCACCAATCAATTACACCAGACGAATAAGCCTTGATCAGTGTCATCACCACCATCATCAATTTCTCCAAAGGCTCAAGCATGACATGTGTTAGTTCACTGTGGTGTTCTGGAGCCACGCTGACATGAATGTTTATTAGGCTGACCTCAATACTCGCTCTCCCACAAAATAGCTTAGTCCTAATCCAGTTATGTGTGCATGTGTGTGTGTGTGTGTGTGTGCATGTGTTACTTTGTGTGTGCGTGAGTGAGAGAGAGAGAGAGACAGAATAAGAGCTTTTGTGGCTGCAAGACAAAAGCAGACATGCATAGGAAAGGAGACTATTTTTCTCTCTCTCGTTCACTCACTCACACACACGCACACACACGTCACTTGCTCCAATGAACTCTTCAGATTGATGCAGTCAACCTGCCTGACCCATGTGGGAGCAGAATGTGTGTGTGTCTGTGTCACAGTGAGAGCAAGAGGATAAGTGTGTTCAGAGAGACAAAATTAGTTTTTCTGTGTGTGTGTGTGTGTACGCGAGGATGACTCCCTCTACATCTGCTTCCTTTAAAATAAATCATGCATGGAAGAAAAACCAAATGATAATCGTGATTGTGCTCACTGTGAACAAATGCATCATTAACCTTTTAACGTACAGAGGATAAGAGTTTGGCCTTCGCTGCTCACCAAGTTTTCTAAACTGGAATCTGTTTTCAGAGCACAAACAATCCGAATATGTCTTTTGTTTAAAGGAAAATACTTTTCACCTGGGCTTGGGTTGCCCATGGGGGATGGAGTAACGTGTGGAACTGTTCAAATAATAAACAGAGGATGCCAGAGTCGGAGAACTGACAATCAATCCATACATCCATAACTTATAGGAAGGATCCATAAATTTAAGATGGACGCTAATGACCCTTTTCCACTGTGGGGTTGAGACGTTCCGAGACGTCCCGGCTGCTTCCTTTTCTACACTCAAAGCCAACAAAGCTGAGCTGAGTCGAGCTTATGGTTCATAACAGCTATTCTCTTTAATGTCCATAACGTTACTGACAACAAAAAGCAGCATTATGAAGAGAAAACATCCAACTTTCAACAGCAACAAAAGAGAAACAAACCAGTCAAAGCTCACACACCCACACACTCAACTCCCGGCATGCAATGTAAGAGTGAGAGACTGAAAAAACGTGTCAGAGAAGAAAACAAAGACGCTCTGTTTGCATACGGTTATTCACACACACACACACACACAAACACACACACACAAAACAAGCTGTCAACTTAAATGTCAAGGTTTAGGTGTAAATTGAAACTGTACCAAGTCCTTAAATCAAAGGTCAAGCTTCAAAAGACAGATTTAAAGACTCACTCAGCCTCCCTCTCACTGTGTTAGTGTTTGTGTGCGTGTGTGTGTGTGTGTGTGTTAGTTACCTTTTTCTCTATCTCTGTCCGTCGTCTTTTTGCTCTTTTCCTGTCTGAAGAGAGAGAACACTTCCATTTGCGGACCACAAACACGCATTTTACTTATGAACACACACATTTACAAATGCCATTTTGTCTGCAGTGAGCTGTGTTTCTGTAACATTGAATCTGGTTGTTTATGGTCTCCAAACATAAATCTGTGTTTATTTGCTTTGGAACCACATGTAACTCACAAATTAAAAATATTTATATGTACTGAAAGCTTTATCCACTATATTCTGTAAAAAAAATAAATTAAAAAAAATACAAAAAATAGAAGAAAAAAACTTCCATTTAAACTGACTAATCAACTAAGTGGACAATGAAATGCTGTTTAAAACATCATTTCAACAGGGCTTTTTCTGAGTGTGGGTTTTACAAATACATTGACCTGCAACTGAATGCACAAATACCGTTGTTTCAAGGCAAACATACATTTATGAATGAGGGAGTGTGACTGTGTGGCACTGTTAGCCTTTATCAATTAATTAAATCTGCTATTGTAATTTGTAAATTGCTGCAATGTGTTTTATTGAGAAATGTGGAAAGCTCCACAATATATAAACAAGAAAATATAAAGGTCAGTGGCTGGCTCTGCTTCTTAAATTTGTAAAGATTGTGGTTTGCGGAAGCGCTAATTGTCACTGATTGGTCCTCACTGTTAAAATCACAGGGATTGAGAGGTGCTGTACAACAATGGAAAGTAGGATAGAAAAGGAAAAAGTGAATTAAGGAAACAGTAAATAAATTATTATATTAACCAAATGAGAAAACATTGCAATTATAACCACGTAGTTGTAGCGAGAAAATCTCACAGAGGGTAACAGAAAGTGCTTAACCAAACGAGCAAAGGTTAAAGTTTAAACTTAAGTATAACATAAGGTAAGGGAGCCACTTTCCTAATTGTTCCTAAACATTTAGATATTTTTTGCTCATGTAATCAATGTAGTCAGGTACATAATAGGTACATGATATTATACCTGAAAATGTTTTAAAACTCTCTTAGGTTTACAGTGATCCATCTCAGATTGTTTTTCTGAAGTGAGAGTGTCCTTTTTGTGCCTTTCCATTACAAATTCTGCTTCTGCCCATGCTGGCATCTTACCAGCATTTAACCACGAGTGCTGGGCAAAGACAACTGTTAACAATGGTGAGAGAATTGTGATGAAATCTTGAAACTAAAACGGGGGTCCTTAATTACAGAGTCAAAAATTTATTACCAAAATCTTGCAGTTTGACTGCTGATACCAAGGCATATGTGTGCTGCACAATTCTGCCATGGAACCAACAAATGTGACTAAAAACTACATTAATCATTCATGAGCCTATTCTTAATAGTCAACACAATTTTTTATAATGTCATATTGACGCTGTTAACATCTTGTTTCTATGTTTGTGTTTTTAAATGAATGGAAATGAATTTCTCTATGATGGCATGGGGGTGTTCGGTGCTGATATACAGGCCTTTGAGGCATTCATTATTGTGGAGTGTTTTTAAACAGTATGCACAGTCCTGAGGCATGGTGGCGTTTCGGTTAGCATTGTTGCCTCACAACAAGAAGGTTGTGGGTTCAAATGCTGGGGTCGACCTCCGCACCTTTCTGTGTGGAGTTTCCATGTTCTCCCCGTGTCTGCGTGGGTTTTCCTCTGGGTGCTCAGATTTCCCCCACCCACAAAAACATGTACGTTCGATTAATCACTCCTGCCGTTGCCCTGACCAAGGAACTAAGTGGAAGATCTGGAGTTGGTCCCTGGGCTCTGCTGTGTGAGTGTGTGTGTTTGCATGTGCATGTGTGTGCTGTCCACTGCTCCTCACTGAGAATGGGAAAGAATGCAGAGAATTAATTTCCCTACGGGGATCAATAAAGTACTTTTCTTTCTTTTGGCTCTCTCCTGTCCTGGACGGTGTCTTGCCCACATTTTGGGCTTAACCAAGAACTGTACAAGCTCCATTAAATAATATATAGCACCAATTAAAGCTGATGTTTCTGAAGTTGTCACGCTTGCTTGGTTGCTCAGTGACATTTTTACTGCAACGACTGCGAACAGCTTCTCCAACAGCACACAGGATAATTCATCACCTTTGTGTGGTTCACAAGTTACAATTTGCAGCTTTAAACAATGTCTCATTATGAATAAATTTTGAAAAATATACGGTTAGTGATCTCTTGAACGCCGAGATCTAACCAAACCTAAAAGTAAAGTCACCTAAATTATTGAAAGTTTACCATAAGTTGGAAAGTTTTCGGTAGTTACCAATACCCTGCAAATGACAGACATCAGGACAGATGTTGAGTTGATGTTCACCCCATCCACAGGTTGTTGGCTATAAGTCTCTATGAAAGTGATGAAATCTTTTGTTGTCTCGTGTTTAACACCTGACATATTGATCAAAACACACCAGGGACCACATGTATGAAATGCTCTACTAAAATGTAACTGATGGTTATAAAAAAAAAGAAGAAAAAAAAAAGAAAAAAAAGACAGATGAGGAAAACCGTAGCTTATCTTCAGATATTTTCTGAGCAAAATACAAATTCACCATTCACCTATTTGAAATATTCTATTGAAAATAAATTAATAAAAGGCTTATCTGATAACTGAGATGGGAAGATTGTTTTTTCTTTCGATATATTTAATTGCTGTCTGACATATCTTGCATATTGCAACGCTTTGGTCGACAGGCAATCAGAGATAGAGAGCTCTCACCCCGTGTTCTCCAGATGTTGAGATATGGGAGTCAAAACAGGATGTTAGCGTTTAAAATATGTCCAAAATTATTCAAACGTGATTCCATCCCAAGTTTTATGCAGGACAAACTTCTTGGATTGGTGCTCCTGCATCTGAATTGAAACAGAATTTCACCACCCTTACTGCATGGGCCCTCCTTTGGGTGCTCTGGTTCACTCGCAATTTCTAAAGACACATGCCAACTTCAGAATACACGATTCCAGTCCCAGGCAAACTTTTGTGATGAAAACCCAAGGTTGGACTCAAGTTGCAGACACTCCTCAAATCCGAGCAGTTCCGAGAAACATCCTCGCTCATTCTCTGAGCTGAGCCATCCCACGGGCCACATCATTCTCAAGCATGTGTGAAAGTATCGCCTTCTAATTTTAATCCTAAATTAAGCAAATGATAGCAGCCAATGACCATGGAAATGATACGAATGTGACAAAAAAATTAGCTTAAAAAAGATGCATGTTCAGAGAGAAAAAGCAAGTGGATCTTTGACAACAGAAAGATTAGCATGATAGTCAGCATGATAATCCTCTTTCCATAATAAATCCATTTTGGCAAAATCTGAGAGAGATTTGCATGACCAACTTATTGCGGGTATCAATTTCATCTCCATCAGTGCACTGTCTTAGAATTTGTACCCTGTGCCTCTGCTCCGTTCTGCATCGCCAGCAGCTGTAGAATAGTGAGCAGTGATGTGTGTTTTAAAAGGCAACAGGATTGTTGACAACAGTCAACTGCCACAAAAATGAGCAGCACATTACCACTTTGTTAAAAACCCAACTCCAAATTAGGGTCTTTTCCCACCTACTCCACTACGTGCACACGAGAGAAATGTTTGGATCTTTCTGGCAGCTGTGAACATATTCAACATTTTGGACCTCTACTATCAAATTGCAGAGAAAATACTGTGATTTGCACAACAACTAATGAGTTACTAATGATCTATCGGATAAGAACAACATTCATAAAGCATCTAATGACTCAGTTATGAAAGCGGTTGCAGGACAGCATGCAGCTAGTTAAAGCTGCTCGCAGCAGAAATCCATTTTACGAACTGCAGGATCCTCTATAAAAATGCAATTCACATTTCTCTCAGCGTGTACATTCCTGTTAAAGCTGAGCTGTTTCCAGCAAAAACCTGATGTAGCTTTATGTGAGTTGGCTCTTAATGGCTGCTAATTATTCTTTGTTAATTATGTAAACTAAGAATTGACTGCAGCATCTGTTGTTCCTTGAAAGACCCCAGTGATGTGGCAGTATACAGAGAGGCACAGTATGCGTCCTCCGACACATCGGTTGGGGAGGTGGACAGAAATGGAAAACCCGTGTGCGACGAAATTTTTAATTCCACCGCTCCATCAGACACGCCCACTCCATGCAGGGATTGGCCGAGGTGAAATGAGGCGTGAAAATTAGGAAAGGCTACATTTATCTCTCAGGCTCAGAGAAGAGAAGTTAACTTGAGCTTTGAAGTATGCAGAGACTGCAAAAACACACATACTGATACTGTTAACAACCCCTCCCCTCTCCTTAAGCTAAAGTTAGTGAAGTTTGTAGAGTTTACTTTGCGATTAATAAATCACTGTTGCCTTAAAGAAGAGGTCTCTGACCTTAACAAAGATTTCAGGCTGAAAAAGACAACCGTGACATCACTATTCCACAGCATTTATCCTGGGATCATGAATAGCTACACTAAACCGTTCATCATCACATGTGTCACTTTTACAGACAAATAAGCCTTTTGATTAAGTTAAGTGCAGTGTCTAGGAGAGATGAGTTCAGTGAAGTGTCAGTCACAAATAAAAAATCTGCGTCGAGTTGGAGATCCGCAGGAGATACTTTACTTTGGACCAAACTATTGGACAGGCTAAATGACAAACTGACAACTGCCAAAGGGGATCATGGAAGTCAAAATAAATCATAAACAGGTAAGAGTGAACATTTTCAACTCACTTGCTGCACTCCAACCAACTTCATGGTCTCAGTACGACACCAACACAAGTGCAAAAATCTTATCGGTAAAAGAAACAGCTGATTTATGAGAAAACCCATCAGATGAATTTAAGCCTTTGGTTTTTTTCATGTAAATCATGGTAAACAAACTTTGCAAGCTTACAGCAGTCACCATGGGTACTAATCCTAATGGTTACTAATCCCATGTTTGAAGCTGGAATGCAGCATTTTCCACTTCTGACAAAGAAAAATAAATTAAACCAACAAAAGAAAAATAACTCATAACAGCCTTGTAAGTGGGTTTTCCAAATTCTACATCCCTAAAGACATCCTATTTTACATTACATTTTATAATTAATGGAAATATGTAATAACTCTGAACAGGCTGATACGGTGCAGCTAGCTTATATGTTTCTTCACCGCTGCCGCTGTTTACCTTGCAGCTCAGTTGCTAGGCTAGCACAGAATAACGGCAACGGGATTACGTTCATCACTTGTATTATTAGAGATAACATATTCTAACATACTTTGCACCTATGCATGGTGGTGTGCAAACACATGCACAAAAATCAAGATAAACTGTTCAGGGTAGAGAGTAAAAAATTACTATTTGTCAGAGATGCAGTGCTTTAATGAGCACAGCACCGGTTTGTTTTAATGAACAGATGTGACGAGGAGACTCCAACGTACAGTAACATTAGTGCACATACGCTGCACAGGGGCTCTTAATGAATCGGCACCAACAGAGTGTGTGGCTCACTGAGAGGAAGTCAAAAAAGCGTGACGTTTTCTGTCTCCTCTTCAAACAACAATGAATAAGATATATATATATATGTGTGTGAGTGTATTAACAATATTGCACTTGTTTAGGATACGGTTGTTTACATTGTTGAATTGGAGGAAAACAATTAGATGAAAATCTGTCTACTGTTGGTTTGGGGAATTTATAAACCAATTCGACTATCAGACTTCATCTCTCACCAGCTGATTTTGATGGATGACAGACTGATTTCAGAAAACAAGCCACATAATATCAAGATATTATTCAAATTAGATTGCAAATTGGTTTATCTATTTCATTTTTATGTAATGTGCACTAAAATCATGACATAATTCAGATCTTCGTGCAGCGATTGTAATTTTTAGGGGACTTTTTCTGTATTTTTGTTTAAAATGCCTGGCAGATGAAGTTACTATTTTATTCAATGATTTCAACACATTCTTGTGAGTTAGATAATGACCACATTCTTCTACACACATTCACATTCTTAATCATTAATTTAGCAGATGGTGTGTTTTGAGAAAATTTGAGCGTGAACATATTTTTAACACTGGGCTTAAAATATTTAAGCATGATTTATCCCCCTCCAGAAAAATGACCCCTAAGGTGATTGGATGCTTCTCTGAAACGTTTTCAAAAAAGAAAAAGAACATCACAAGCTTCAAAGTTATGTGTGTCTGTCCATGAACGAACCTGAACCTTGGTTTGAAATCAGCAGCAGTGGTGTTAGAGCGATGGATGCAGCCCGCCCTGGAAAACACACACACAAGTAAATAAAACACCCTGGAAAGCTTACATAAACTTAAAGTAAATAGTACAACAAGCATATGGCCATTTATAAATCATTTTGACCTGAACCAAGAACCGTACAAGCAAAAAACTTTCTCTTCTGTACCACACAGTGCTGCAATTTTTTTTTTTTTTGTAAAACAGTATTTCATCTCTCCTTTTGTAATTCCATCCAATCTTCACCAAACATGTACTTGGCAACTGCGAAACCATGAAAAGACAGCAGGCTCATGCCGGCCTACAAACGAAGGGTCTGAGTTACTAAGATCTCAAATTAAGAGTAATAAATTGTCTGATCAGTCTCGACAGAGTGGATGTTTGGTTGGTGTATGTTTTGTGGGAAATCTACTAAGAATAGTTGCACAAATGACAACGGCTGCAAACATGGTGGCGACAGCTGTATTTAAATGAGGCTTATGCATGGTTTAACGGTTTCTGCCATGGAGAGTTTGGGCGGAAAACACAATGACCGCAGGCGCTTTTGGAGACCCCAGCAGTGACAGCTACTGTACGTGGGAATGACCCATGTTGTTCTATTCTGAGTAAAACGGCTTTTGGTATTAAACATCTAGAACAGAAAAGTAGCTGCACACCCACAGAGGAACGAATCCATGACGGCTTATAAAGACAACAGGAAATAAGCTTGCTGACCAAATGGAACCAACTTTAGCGTCAGTCAGGCTCCATTTGCAACGTTATCCAGATTGGAGAAACACCACCATCCATCCATCCATTTTATAGACCTGCTTATCCTTTTCAGGGTTGCACATAGCACACAGCGTGATATGAATACAATCTGACTTGGCACTGTGATTGGATCTCTGTCGCAATTATCCTTGTTTAGCTGAATCCATGCAGCTGGGAGACATGCATGAGATAAAATCCAACCACATGCTGAAAAATAGTGCTCGCCTTCCTGCTCGGTCTTGCGGATACAGTTTGAGCAGCAATTGACATAATATGTATCTCCACCTGGAATGTGGACACTGACAGCCTGAGAAAAAATAGCTATTTTTAAAATGGCCAAGGCTGGTGGTCCAGTATTGTAAATCGAGCCTTGGGTTGTGGTAAAATGTAAATCATGTTTTGTATTGTGAGATTTCCAGTCTCAAGATGTGCCATGGAAAGTATCCATGTTGGATGGGGATTCTCTACCCTTTAAAAGCTCGAATCTGCCATTGAAACATTGATAGGAAGAACATTACTGCTGTAGTCGCTAGAAACCTAAAGAACTTTAAGTTGTGACATGTTGTGTGTAAGCATTCAAAAATAGTTGAAAACTGCTCCTGTTTTCCTTGTGAAACTGAACTGACAGCACTTGACTGCATAGTCACATTATCTACAGCGTTGCTGTTGGATATGCATACATTATCACCAAAGTGAAAGAATCATTATATAAGTCCTTTCATTTTTCTGCTTCTATGTCCTTGGTGTGACAATGAGAATCATGGCTGGAAACAAGAAACGGGATGAAAACATTGATTGTCCTCATTTTTCCACACACAAGGTTGCATGGCGACAATTAGAGTGAAGGTGATGAAGGGCAGATGCTCTACTGTTAGACAGCAACAAAATCAGAAAGTTACACACCATGGTTCAAATCACAGACTCCTGTTAAAGTCATAAAATGTGCCACATTGTACTTTTACCATTATTACTATTACTACGGAGTACTGAGGTCCAGTTACAACACAGGCAGAACCAGTATAGGGGCCTATAGGGACCTCACATCATGTGACTACTTTGTATTATTAAGTGTCGGCATGTGTCAATACACAGATTTATATCTGTGGTGTTTTTTACTGGTGAAAGAACAAAACTATAGAAAATAATGATTAACTTAAAGGTACCTTGATGGATCCATACATTCATTTTCTAACCCGCTTAATCCTGGACCAAGGACCAACAGAGCAGCTCAGATGTCTATTTCCCCAGCAACTTCCTCTAGCATTTCCTGGGGGACCTAGATGTTCCTAGACCAGCTGAGGGATTTATTCTCTTCAGCATGTCCTTGGTCTGCCCTCTGCTCTCCCTTCACTTGGACATGACCGGCACACCTCCAAAGGGAGGCAACCTTACAAGATACCCGAACCACATCAACTGACTCCTGTCCATGTGAAGTAACAGCTGCTGTACTCTGAGGTCCTCCCGGATAACAGAGCTCCTCACACCACCCCAAAGAGCGAGCCCCCACACTCAAAGGAGATACCCCATTTAGGCCTAATATAGAGTATGCGCATTGATTTGTTTGTTCTGTGTGCCTCAAATGCAGGAAAATGCTATGCACATTGATCTTCTTACGACTGCATAAATTATTGCATACTTATGACCAACTGCAATAAAAACTGTCACGTTTGCATTTATAGATAGTGTGTGCTTTATGTATATAAAATTTTTATGCAATTTATCACTCAAGGCAACTCGCTCAGGTGTGTGTGGATGTGTGTGTGTACTAACCTGCTGAGTTTACTGGTAATGGGTGGTGCGTTGAATGTGGAGGCTTCGTCTGCACAGCTGTCACTGCTCACTCGCTGTCTTTGAGAAGCACTACAGCAGGAAAAAGAGGAATCAAAGTGAGCCAACATACCCCAAGCTCACACACAGACAAAAAAAAACAGCTTACAGACAGTACTAAAGCTTTCCACTGTGCTGGGGAGAAGATACCAGTGATACCGCGTGCTGACAGTTGAAAATAAAAACAAAAACAGGAAACAGCAGATGTCATGTAAGTAGCACATGGCTGTCGACAATCTGCACAGTGGTGTTTCAAAGGACTGTCATTGAGAAGGGTACTCAGCATTCCAAAAACAGCATCAACAGCATCATAGAGTCTTACCAGGTTCAGCTGAACCAAAAAGCAACAGATTAGAGCTTGAATTGGAAATATAGTAGAGTCCTATGTCTAAATAACAATGTTTAAGTAGCTTCTGGTTCCATCGATTTGGTCATATCAAGCCCCCCCCCCCC
>OMNV01023718.1:0-76374 GCA_900303265.1 Brotula barbata
GGTTTGGAAGCCGCATCCTCCTTTTGTGCTTCTTCTGTTTTGCTTTCTTTCTTTGGCTCGGGCTTTTCTACCTTCTCTGCTTTGCTCTCTGGCTCTTTCTCTGCTTTGCTCTCGGGCTCCTTCTCTGCTTTACTCTCGGGCTCCTTCTCTGCTTTGCTCTCGGGCTTCCTTCTCTGCTTTACTCTCGGGCTCCTTCTCTGCTTTGCTCTCGGGCTCCTTCTCTGCTTTACTCTCGGGCTCCTTCTCTGTTTTGCTCTCGGGCTCCTTCTCTACTTTGCTCTCGGGCTCCTTCTCTGCTTTGCTCTCGGGCTCCTTTTCCACGGGCTCCTGCTTTTTCTCCTCCTTCGCCGGTGCAGGCTGCTCCTTTTCTTTCTTTTCCTCCTTGGGAGGCTGAGGCTCCTCCTTTTTCTCCTCTTTAGTGGTGTCTTTGGCAGGAACGGGCTTGGCCTTTTCCTGGACTGGAGACTTTGGTTCAGGGGTCTTGGGAGGAGGAGATTTAGGCTCTGGGGATTTTGACACGGGTGACTTTGCTGGTGGTGATTTGGTTGATGGGGACTTTGATTCTGGAGATTTGGAGGTTGACTTTGATCCGTCCTCTGTGGGGGATTTCACAGCAGGAGACTTAGTGGGAGATTTGGGCACGGGGGATTTGACAGGCGGTGATTTGGACTCAGGTGATTTTTGTGGAGATTTAGATTCTGGTGATTTTGCAGCAGGGGATTTAGCTTGAGGGCTCTTGGTGGGAGACTTGGATCGAGGAGATTTGGATGGAGGGGATGCAGCCTTTTCTGGAGATTTAGACTTTGCTTCCTCCTCAACTGCCTCCTCTTCTTCTCCTTCCTTTTCCTCCTCATCCTTTCCCTCGGTCTTCTCTTCCTGGCCTTCTCCTTCCTCCTCATGTTCTTCCCCTTCCTCGTCCTCTACCTCCTCTTTGGTTTCCTCGCCTTCTTCTTCTTCCTGCTCTGCTTCTTCTTCCTCTTCTGCTTCTGCTTCCTTTGTATCCTTCTCTTCATTCTCATCTGCCTCCTCTGTCACCTCAGTGACTTGAGTCTCATCTGTCTGCTCTTCTACAATGACCGTATCTGAGATCTCCTCTCCTTTCAGCTTCAAGTGGGCGGGGACTCTGCTTTCCAGGAAGGAGTAAGGGCCTCGTCCTGACACAAAGCGGTTCTCCTCACCTTCCAGTAACTTTCTGTGAGTAATACAACAACAGAGAATCAGTTCTGAAACCATTTCCCATGACATGAAAAATTACAGGTCTGTTTTTAAACCTTAACCAACCTATAAGCAGCAATCTCGATATCAAGAGCCATCTTCACGTTCAGCAGTTCCTGGTAGTCTTTCAGCTGGCTTGCCATCTCCCATTTTGTGGTTTTGAGCTCATTGTCCAATTGATGGATCGTCTCCTGCAAAATTAAAACGCATGGCAAACACATTAGGTCGATGTCGCACTATTCTTGTGGGTTTATGTGCATTGAACAACCAAGAGAGATGTTTGATGTGTTGGTGTCCTGCCTGTAGAGAGGAGAGGTCTTCATGGTGTCTGTCCTCGCACTCCATACGCTGGCGCTCCAGTGACTCCTTGGTTCCACGAAGAGTCTCGAGCTCGATGGTGCGACTCTGGAGCTGGCGACGGTACTCTCCAATCTCATGCTGGCTCCCACGGATTGCATCCTGGTTAGTCCTGGTGGCTTCGGACAGACGCTCCACACGCACTTGAGGGATTTAAGATACACAACACATGTTTAGCATTTAAGAAGTACTTGTGACGATATACAAGTTGTGATGCGATGAGTGTTATTTGCTAGGTTTTAGTCCAAAAACAAGTTGCACACAGCAAGTTGGACATGATGGGCAGGGATGCTGAGACAAGCACCCTGTTCCTGGTCATCACCGGGACCCCCAATAACCTTGACAGTGTCCGTCAGTCAGCAGTCTGACTCAGCTGCGCATGAATGGGCCACACTGCTGCAGTCAGCTGGACAGCAGACAGGGAAGGTCATTCTGCACACACCTTTTACCGAGGTTATCAACTCAGCATGTAATATGTACCCCAGGGATAAACCCACGGAGCATTAGGTTACCGTGCTAAGCCTACAAAGCTATCAGCTGAATATTTGGTCAGCAGCCACTATCTTGAATATTATTTGTTGTTTTCTAAATCTAAATGCAGTCTGTGTGCTTCTTAAACTCTAACCTTAGGATGATAATCTCTGTTCACAGGTGAACATCTGTGTCTCTGTCTCCCTGTGGGTCTGCAGTGACATTGAAAATCTATTTGTTGTAGAACTCAGATCTGGCAAAACAACAGACTGCAGCAAACAAACACACACACCCACTGTTACCTGTAGTGAGACTGCAAATTAAAGCTCTGTGTGTGTGTCATCTCACCCCTGCAGCGTTAGAAAATGCAGCAGTGATGCGCCCAGAAAAAGGCGCACTGTTTAACTGCACGAGTTAAGATTTTACCTTTCATCAATTCCGTTTACTGCCTCAACTTTTATTTTAATCGTCGAGCATAACAACGGAGGAAAGTTAAATGGTCACTTTGGGCTTGCAAGACTGCCCAAAGTGACATTTGAGGGGCTGTGGCCGCCAGATCAGCACCGTGGACAGCGAATTGCGTGTGCGCAGCTTTGCGCAAACGGTGTTCCTGCTGATTTCAATGAAAAACTGAAGAAACTGCATACTTTGAAAAAGTTAATAGTTAATCTGTTAATCGTGAGTTACCTTTAAACCACTCCTCGGCGTTACTTGAGCTCTTGGATGCATGAGTGTCCAGCTGCGCACGGATCTCTCGCAGCGCACCGGTCACGTCCGCCTGCAGCGTGTCGCGCATCTCGAAGCTGACCTGCGCGCCCTGAATCTGCGCCAGCAGCTCGGCCACTTCCTCCTCGTGGTTCTTCTTCAGAAACGCAGCCTCTTCGTCCAGGGCGCGGAGCTTCTTGTCCAGATCCAGCCGTGCCAGCCGGCACTCCTCTACGTACTTGTTCATGGCACGGGCGGCGGCCTCCAACTCTTCGCGGTTGCGCGCCTCATCTTCCAGCCTGACGCGCAGGTGCTGGATGTCCTCCTCCAAGTGGTCGTGTTCGAGAGCGGCGCGGGCTTTCTCCCCGGTCAGCTGCTGCAGGAGACCCCTCAAGTCGCCCAACTCCCTCTCGTAGTGCTCCCCGACTGAAGCGCGCCCGGCCTGGCTCTGCCGCAGCGCTGCCGCTTCCGCCTCCAGGTTGCGGTTGTGCATCTCCAAGTTCCGCACCTTGTCGATATAGCCGGCGAAGCGGTCGTTGAGAGCCTGGAGGATCTCTTTCTCGTTCCTCCGGCACATGTCTCCGTTGAAGGTATCCACAACACTGTCGGTGCAGGACGGCTGGCTGTAGGTGAGGCGGCGGCGCTGGGACTGGAACCCGCTGGAGGAGACGGAGACCGGCCGAGCCTTGCGGTACCCGGCCGGGCCGTAGAAGTGGTGGTCCATGGTGAAACTCATGTTGGCCGAGCCGGAGCTGTGACTGCAGCAGGAGGGGCAGCGATGCTCTTATATAGCAGAGAGGGAAAAGTCAGTAGTCAGCATGGGGACACACTCGATTTAAAGAGACATCACTCCTCAGCCTACTAAAGCCTGCGCAGGTAGATTCTGCTCGATTCAGTGATGAAGCCTGATTTTATGGAAAGCATGTGGGTGTTGCAGAGGCCCAAAATATGATAATATATATTTAATACAATCTTATAGTAATACTTAGATTTTATATTATATTGCAATGGTGCATATTGAGACCTGACACACCAATACTTCATGAGACATGATGGGGACAGGAGAGATTGAATGTATACACACACTGCTGCTGTGGCTCTTTATTGGTTTCCCTGATATATCATGGGTACTTTTAGTTTAATATTTTGCTTAACATTGGAAACTTAACTAAATGCTCAAATATTGCACAGATTCTGTGGTCGTGCGGGTGTTGTGCTGATGCTCTCTGAAGCCTTGCTGCTGCAGTGTGAGTTTGCAGATCCACACCAATCCCTATGAGACGCACAACTGCTGGGCCATTGACAGAATATCTCTCTCTCTCTCTCTTTCTCTCTCTCACCACACACACAAATGATTATTTTTTCTTCCCCTTCATGGTAACCAACAACAGCTTGTTCCTCCTTGGTGCATAGTCTATAGTGTTAGACTGCTACAGTGCAGGTGTGGTTGCAAGTAGTGCAAGTCTCACAGTGTCCACAGGGCAACGATGATACAGCATTCACACAGCCTAAACTGAGCTGCCTCTCCTGATGTGAAGAGATGTCTGCCTCGAGGAAAACTATTCTGAAAAGCACCGTACAGCACGTATTGATTACTTAAATGAGGGGTGAGCGAGTTTATACTGCATATCTCAATGACCAGGGCAGAACTGTGTGTCTTTTTCTGTTTCACATCCCATGAGATGTATGTTGACAAATGGATGGATCAGCACACAGTCATTTCTCTGTATCAGCCATTTCTTTCCCTGGTAACATATGTGTCGGTACACAGGAGACTGGGAACTAATGCCTCAGCCTGTGTGTGCAACTTGCAATCTTCCAAAGGTGAAGGAGCTGCTCTCAGAAGTGTAACGCAGGTCTATGGGTGCTCATTTCTGTATTTGTGTGTCTGTGAAACATGTACCAAGTATCTTTTGCATCACAGTGACATGGGAAGGTGCAGATGTAACGTATGTCGAGCCCCTCCAGATTCATGTTTACTAAATGAGTATGATGGAGAGGCTGAATTGCAATGGTGTGTACTCATTACCTATCCATACCTCTGTGTGAATACGTGTCAAATATCAGATATATATGGCAGTGCAGTCAGAGACAGGAGTCTGTTGAATCCTCAACATCTCACACCTCCCAGCCTAATTTTTTGGACAATTTAAAACATCCAAATGAATTCCCCTGCCATAAACACTGGATTGTACAGGAATAAATGGCTGTTATTAAGTTCTTAAAAGGAACACAGTCTGTGTTGCTGTCGTGAGTGGATTTACCACAGCAATAATCTTTGGCACAAAGCCTTTGAGTGCAATGAATGTTTGAAGTCTTGCCATATAAGTGACATTGATAAGGACGGGAGGGAAGGAGGTGTGGGGCTCTCATCACGAGGTGACCTTGTCCTTGATGGATGGAGGGAGAAAGTGAGGGATGTAGAAAATAACACGATCAATAGGGCCGAAAAAAGTGAAACCTGTCCTAACAATGAAAAACAAAGAAAATAAAAGCTGTCCATGTGTTTGTGTGTGCGTGTGTGTGTGTGTGTGTGTGTGTGTGTGCTTACACAGCTGAGTGTGTCTAAATATATGGTGAGGAGCTGTGACGGCCAGGAGCATCCCCTGTTTTTTCCACAGTGTTATATTTAGAGCTTTCTGTGATACGAGACAAAGAAAGAAAAAAGGAGGGCGGGAGGTGAAGGCAGACACGGGGGGCAGGGACGGGAAGACATGATGTATCGATGGAGGGATGAGAGTAGTGAGAGCCATGCAGGGAGGGAACAAATTGGGTAAGAAAAGAGAGAGTCACCTTGGACATGCAACAAGGAAAAGGATGTCCTGGCAGCCTCAACAATGACTCAGCTGTAATACAATTAAGGCCCTGGACTGTATTTGCTTGCATTAGATGTGTGTGTGTTTGTGTGTGTATGTGTGTATGTATCTGTGTGACAAGATAGCTATCACACTAATGCCAACTGACATACATTGGTGTCATTGACATTGATGTTTGTGTGTGTGTGTGTGTGTGAGAGAGAGAGAAAGACAGAGAGATAAAGAAAGAGAGCAATACAGAAAAGGACAGAGAGAGACACAGTAGAGGTAACAGCACTTCAGAGTTGATGTCTGATGAAAAATACCCAGTGATTGAAGTTTCCAGAACCTCTGTTTCTCTCGGTGGTGGCGCCATCCAGTGGACCACTAAGTAGACTGACATTGTCGAGTCTTCATCTGGCCCATAGGGGGCAGCAGAGGCCAGTTTTAATACACTCGTTGGTGTGTTTACTTCCTGTATTAGCGTTTAGACGGGAGGGAAAGTTCAAACGCTGTAACTCCGCTAAGTTTTTTATTAAATAGTCATAACCTAATGAATAGTAAGATGCACGAAACACTATCTTTGCTAGATAGATGGGTCCAAGACAACAATGAGTTGGTAAACAAATGGAAGGTACGTTAAAATAGCAACTCCAATCCAGACTAGTTCATCGCAGCTGTTATTTCGTTAATTTAAACTTGTTCACACAACATTCAGTAATAATGATCGTTTTACGTTTTTTACAAGTCTGACAGTGCATGAATCGGTCAGGAGTACAGCTGACCAGTGTGAATGTGATACTCCTTGCTGTAGCTATTTACACGAGGTTTTTCTGAACATATAAAATCAAACAATTCATGTTCAGTGCTTGTTGACATTGTTCTATCTGCTTTTACCTGTTTACCTTTTAGCAAAAAGAAGGAGGAGATCCCATGAGCAAAGACCAGAACCGTTTGAGATGCTGCTTCTCTGAATTTAGCAGTCTTTTAAGTAAAATCCGAGGTGCTTCATTTCTTTCAAAGGCTCATTCTCTGTGAGAAGTGTTTATTTCCTTTTCTCACTCTTCCCATGCTCCTCTCTTGTAGGTGTCCCACCTCTTGCCGATTATGTTCAGTTGGAGCTGACAGTGGCGTACAATGCCTGTGTGTTCTCGCTGGCCTTATCCCAGTTTTCGGAAGCAGAGCAGCTCCTCACACAGACAGTGGAGAGAGGTATGAGACAACAAAGCCAGTTTACATAACATGGCTAACTAGAAGTTACTCAGAGTACTTACTTCTGCCATTTATGAACATGAAAAGAAATGGAAAAAATAAAAAAAGACCGGAATTAGAGTTAGCTGCAGGTGGGCGTGAAAAGGAAAAGAATTTTGATTTAATGAATTTTTGATTCTATGAATTACGTTTCAAAAGATCTAGAAAGCATCAGGACCAGTGGTACCAAAATTGAATGGGTTCTTTCTTGTATCATGTCCAGTGTGGCTACTATGTTTCATTGAAATTCACCAAAAACTTTTTGAGCTATCCTGCTAATAGTCGGCAAACGTGATTGAGAACATAGCCTCCTTGTTGGAGGTAATAAAGAAATATATACGCAGTTTTATACTGATGTGCAAGATTGCTTACGGCCTTCTCCAACGCAGCTTTACAGATGGTGTGGACCAACCCGGTGGCCTCAGACTCCACTGAGTTTTGGCAAGCAGTTCTGAAATTACTGGAAGATACATCATTGGACTACCACGTAATGCACCTGGTCTGTCTGCAGTGGACTGTCTGGTTGGCCACCTGCAGGCTGAAAATCATTCAGGAGCTTCAGGTAACTTTTAAGCTTGCTTTGGAAAGGTGGTTATCTTTGCTCTTCCTTATTTAAAATATGCCAGAATATAATGTTTTTTTTATATATTTCTGTTTATTGACATGTATAGTTACAATGATAACATTTCTATGTATGTTTTTCTCCCTGTAGGAGGAGTTATCCTTACTAGCTGAGAAACTGCTGGCTGAAGATGGTGTTGACAGAAAATCTCCCAAATTTCCACTTGTTGTTTTGAACCCAAGGAGACTTTGTGAATTACTCCAGATCTGCACTGTCATTGTCCAAGGTCTGTACGATTTATAGCTATTATTAGTGGACAGCCCATAACAATATTGTACGAAGCCAAAAACTTTGCTAATGTCAGCATTGCTCCTGAAGTATGCACTTCCTCTTAATATCAATAATTCACTTTTTGCATTGATGCATCTAAATGTTTTATGGAAGTTGGATTCAATCCTAACTGCTATGTTTATGCATGTGAGAGGATAATTTTGTATTTTGGTAATGTTTAGTGACTGCAGTGTTTTGCTGTCTTCTGTATGGTCTATTAAGGTGCAGAAAAGTTGAGTGAGGGACAGAGCTCAGAAGCGCTGTCTGATCTTCGGAGAGCTTCCACACTGCCAGCTCCCAGAGGCCTTCTAGCATACATCCACTTCATCTCAGGCTCTTGCCTTGCACATATGGTATGCACATATGCAGATAAAGTGTTCCACTGCAACAGAAAATGATTGTTTTGAGTGTTTGATCATAAAGTGGGAATCTGTGTGTTTGCAATTGTCTCTAGGGCCGCCCTCAGATGGCTTTGCAGTGTTACAGGAATGCACTGGAGACAGATTCACGTTGTGTATGTGCTTTATACCAGAGCATCCTCATATACAGAAGCCTGGCAAACACACAGGCTGAGATACAAGCTCTTCGTTTGCTGCACTCAGTGGGTAACACACGTATACACACACATACATACATATATATGTGTATGGACAAGAAAAACCAGAAGGGTGCCAATTTCTGATAAATATTTATATTCTGGCTACAAAATTATCATTTAATGATGAATTACAGACTTCATCAGCTGTAAGAGCTTGAATGAACTTAGTATACACACAAAGAGCTTGCACATAGTCACAGTGGAGGCCTGCATACTGAAATATCATACCTCTCTTGTCCCACAGACTCTGATGTTGCCCCCTGCTACACAGCCTGTCCTAACTGGAAGCCATCCCCTCAGCCCATCTCTACTACTCTGCAGCCAGTCCCTGAACAGCCTGCTCTCAGTCCCATCTATCCTTGTGGTACTTCACAGTCTGGCCCTGACGTGTGTTCTCCATGGAAGGTGATAAGACTGACATTGAGCTCAGAGTCAGTCTGTCTGTTGCTCTTGTTCAGTATCAGTAGACCAGACAAAACATTGATTGATTAGGTTGTCAACATGGAATATACACCACATTTTGTTCAAAATCTATGCTATTTCTGCAGGGTGTCGGAGGGTGTTGAACATTATCTGGTTCTACTGGCTGCTCTTCATTCAGAAGATCAACATGCAGTATGTTTGAGCAGCCTGGCATGCAGTTTTCTGTGGGAAGTTATGTTGTATTTGCCTCAGAGAAGGTGAGACTGTTTTATGTACATCTCTATTTCAGGTGCAAGTTGAAAACCAGTTACTCCCGAGGTTTCCTGAGCTTTACCTGGAGGCAGGTGCTGCCTTGCTTATGGTACAGCGCGCTGCTGATTGCCTAACACTATGTGATGAAATCATCAGTATGACACTGGAGCTGCTGCCAGAGAGGGTAGTGATCGAGGAGCCAGAGGAGATGTTTGAGGCTGAGGCCGGTTCTGTGTTTGCGCAGAGGCTTGGCTCTGAAAGAGATCAAGTTACAATGCCACTCTGGACTGGCACTGCCTACCTCCTCCAGGGCCACTGCTACACCCACCTGAAGGACTGGAAGGAAGCTGTAACTCACTACACAAGGTCTGCAAGATGTAATTCTATTCCTTTCATACATTATTGCAGCAGTATACAAAACCCTAGAGCTCATATTCTGCATTACAGGTGTATTAACTTGCTTGTGAAGGTGCACTTTAAAAAGAAAGGTGAGTTGTTTCTCAAGACTTTTGAACAAAGGAGTGAAATTGCTGTTTTTACATTCCTGTAGCTGCTGCTGTTTATGTAGTTTTCTGAGTTTTTGTCCAAGTACAGGTGTCCAGCCACAGGTTCCCTGTGTAGTTGCCAAGCAGGGGACTGATCAATTTACCCTGCAGAGACTGAAGGGGCTTTCACTAGCTGGTAGGGGCATCAGCTTCATTCAGACAGACCAACTCAGAGAGGCACTGAGAGACCTCCAACACAGCCTGGAGGCATTCCCAGGTAAATACACAAACACCAAGTCTAGGATGTAATTATCCATGGAGTTTGTTAATTGTTGTTTTACTATGCCTATGTTTACTATGTTCACATGCAAATTTGGGTGAATCTTTTTTCATTTTTAACATAAAATTGCACGGCATTTTCTAAATACTGGTGTGGCATTTTATGCACATTCCCTGCTTAGTTCAGCTTGACATACAGTATCTTTAGAAACACTGAAATTTTACATAAATCACTGTGGCTTTGACAGCACTTGCCTGCAGTTGGGCATGTGTTTATGTGATGATGTTTGAGGTGTGTTTGTGTACAGTATTTGAGAATTTTATTTTCTCTAATTACTAATGTACTTTAACGTGAATATGAAAACTATGCAATTGAATGCAACTATGTAACTATCTTCCTACCCTGTCAAGTTTTACATACAACACAAAGTTGTGTTGATGTGCATGTTGTCAGAACTGTAAGCATATATAAGAATATGATGTATAGTTCTTAATTTTTGTGTAAACCGTTGTTACTTTGTACATGTTATAATTCTGTATGTACTATCTCAGAATGTGTGGATGCAGGCCTATGGTGTGGTGAGGTGCTATGGAGGATGGGCAGGAAACAGGAGGCAGCAACCTGCTGGGAAAAGACCTGGACCTTCACCAAACAATCCTCAGCAGTGTAAGAATGTTTTCAGTGCTCATTCAGTGCTCATATACTGTATTTACATACACAGGAATATGTAGAAGAAAGTTGAAAACAGCAACAAAGATTATGCATCTTGGGTAATTTATACAGCTGTACATACAAACATGAATAAACCATCTAAACTGTTTAATGGTCTAATCCAAAGACTTAAGACAGGTGTTTAAAGCTGAAGTCCTTTTCTCTGGCTTCATTGCCACAATTTGTTTGGCAGCAGTTGTATTTTTCTACATCTGGATATAATTTGAATATGTTGAGAAAACTATTTGCTAGGTCTAACAGCACATTATTAATTCAAATAAAAAATAATTCATGTTGTCTTTGGAAGGGCATTGTGAATATGTTACTGTATAAAAATTAGTGTAGGGGCATTACTATTATTATTATTATTATTTTGGTGACATAATTTTGGACGCCTTTTTTGTTGCAGAGGTCTTCCTACATACCTACAAGAACCACAGACTGGCCCGGTGCTGAACTCCACTGAGCTCCGCCGGAGAGTACAAGAATTCGGTCATACGTAGTCAGCTCAGACAAGGATAAAAGAAGAATACCCTATCACTTACAGAACAGGATCAGCTTTCTCGGCTTGTGAACTGAAACCCATACCAATTCAACACGGACTTGTATCCTCTGTGTCTGCAAAATAAAACAAGTCGGGTGATCGTATTTGAAAATGAACAAAATCACAAAGTGGGTGGTACTGAGTTAGTCATAAAATGATGTGAAATCAGTGACTGACCAGTTGTTTTTCATTTGTATAGATGTTATCGAAGTAAATAATTAAAGCTTTACAGCTTTTAAATGATTGTTTTCTTGACAGTTGTCTGACTGATATTTATTATGGACCGAGAGTACAATAGACACAACCTCCTTAAATACACAATACGAATAGGGTTACTAGTCTATTAGGGTTAAATTGTCTTTATCCACACAATGTAAATAGAGTTTGGTATTTTCCCCTTAATATCAACGCGGTGCACACCAATTGGCGGACCGAAGTTTTTGACAGGCGTTAAATGACCAATAGCAGGAAGCTTGATGACAACAGGGACGTCCCACTCATTTCCAACCGACTAATGTTCCATTATAGACGGAGATAAGTTGTAGTTAGTTCGTGAGTTTTACTGATGTTAGTTTTTTTTTTAAGTTTAAGTTTTTAATTGGTTAGTTTTATTAACGCGAGTAAAATTATAATGATGTAAGATTCTAGAAAACGTCAGACTGAAACCTTTTCATTGGTTACTGAATATGATGGAAAACTCCCAGCCAATCAGGATGGAGGATGCTTCCGGCTTCACGGTATAACTATTAAGAAAGGCACGACAACTGCTGCTCTTCAGACTGAAATCACGCAGAACGCTTGATAAGCAGACGTAGCGAAGCCACGTAAATATTAAGCTAGTTTGTCTATACGTAGGAATCCAGGTGGACGACCATGGCATCGGGAGGAGAGTAAGTACAAAAAGGCTTGAAACATAATTGCGTTTTCCTGAAAAAAACCCGACTACCAGCCTATATCTTTTACATGGCTATCGTCAGATTAGAATTCTTGAGTTTATTAAACTTAGCTTGATTGCTAATATGTCGTATGCTGGTAGGTGAGCTAATGAGGTCAGTCACTCCAGCTTTCCGTGGTTGTATTTACTAGTACTTTAGATCTACTGACCGCTCGTATGTCGTAATTTTTGCTGCGAGATTAGCAAGCTGCGTGGTGACAACAACCTGACAAAACACAGTCACCAGTGTCATGCTAATGTGCTAACATTAGCTTAGCAGTACTGTCAAGGCCAGAGCCATCACACCGGCACACAGGGCTCCTTTGCCATTCGATATTTATTTCGATACCGTGTTAACGTAGAAATTAAAGCAACATTCAAGTCACTATTAAATTATGTAGTCAAATATTGTAAACTAAGATTGAGTCTTAATGGGACGTGACGGTAGTCGTCTATCTAGCTAACCAGCTGGCAACGGTAGCTATGAGGCAAGCTGTCCGAGCCACTGTAGCAGGCAAGCTAGCTAGGCTATTCATTCGAAATGACTATTATATATTGCCGTTAGCTACACCGTCGAGAAATGACACGTTATCGTCCTGTAATTAATACACATGTTGAAGCTTTGTTTGAAGTTAACGTCTGTACGGTCTTGGTAAATTTATAGTTTGTCTAGGGGAACTTGGCTAACAAAGTTTTTTTCTATTTCTTTTGCTGTGTCATCTGGGCTCGCTCGCCAGTCAGTTAGCCGATCGGCTAGCATTAGCATTCTTAACAACACGAAAGAGAAACTTCATAGCCGACTGTCGCAGACATGTCTGTTTTTTTTAAACCTCATTGGTGATGAAGAAACGGCCAAATAATTGGTAGTTTGAATGTTGCTGTATTTGAATGTTGCTGTATTTGTTCGTATTATCATAGGCTAAGTAAAGGCATTGTTATTGGTAACAATTATATAATTGTAATAACTATATACTATTTGTTTGTATGTCTTTGTGATTTTATTCGTAATTCTTTTTAGAGAAATACTAAATGTACCTGTAACGTGTCTCACGATTTTTAAAAAAACTTATTTTCAGATCCAAAAATGATGATCTAGCCACTGCAATTCTGAAACAGAAGAACAGGCCCAACAGACTTATTGTTGATGAATCCATCAATGAAGACAACAGCGTGGTCTCCCTCTCTCAGGTATTCCTAAAAGAGTTCCTGTAACTATAAAGCAGTGGTGTATCATGATAGATTGGAATTGTATTGATGGCCTAATATTTTGCCATTTTAAAGCTGAAACCAAGAAAATTATTTGTGTGTTTTAGACCAAGATGGACGAGCTGCAGCTCTTCCGTGGAGACACAGTGCTTATGAAGGGCAAGAAGAGGAAGGAGACAGTCTGCATTGTGCTCTCTGACGATACCTGTTCTGATGAAAAGGTTCGCATGAACCGGGTTGTCCGTAACAATCTGAGGGTCCGACTGGGAGATGTCATCAGGTGGGATAAAGCGCTCAGTTCTCATTGTTACAGCTATTTAATAAAGTAAAGTTATTAATTGGAAGTCTTTTCACTTAGCATTCAACCATGTCCTGATGTGAAGTATGGAAAGAGGATCCATGTTCTCCCTATTGATGACACAGTTGAAGGAATTACTGGCAACCTGTTTGAGGTTTACCTCAAGCCATACTTTCTTGAGGCTTACAGGCCAATTCGCAAAGGTGAAAAGTAAATTTTAGCTCCTTGACAAAAATTTAGTTAACTGGCTGTACAAAAGTATTAGTGGATATAAACTTTTTAACCTTTTTTTTTACCTTGTGAAGGTGACATTTTCCTGGTCAGGGGAGGAATGCGTGCAGTTGAATTCAAAGTAGTAGAGACAGATCCATCTCCCTACTGCATTGTTGCTCCTGACACAGTCATTCACTGTGAGGGAGAGCCAATCAGAAGAGAGGTAGGTAGCATTTACAGGCTGTACATGTATTAAAATGTGCACCACAAAAAATAGAGTGTGAGCTTGTTTTTTTTGTGTGCAGGACGAGGAAGAGTCCCTGAATGAGGTGGGATATGATGACATTGGAGGAGTGAGGAAGCAGCTAGCTCAAATCAAAGAGATGGTGGAGCTGCCTCTTAGACACCCTGCACTGTTCAAGGCCATTGGAGTCAAGGTAAACTAAATTTTTAATTTGTGCGAAGGATCAGACTGTCCGCCTGGCCTTAGTAGAAGTGAAATCATTTTGTTATAAATGCTCGTCTAGTTTAGTTGTGCTGTCATTGTGTAAAATGTATGCAAAAATAGTTTGAAACTCTCTCCTAGCCCCCCCGTGGAATCCTGCTGTATGGACCCCCAGGAACAGGAAAGACCTTGATTGCGAGAGCTGTGGCCAATGAAACGGGAGCTTTCTTCTTCCTTATTAATGGTGTGAATCAACTTATTATTTAGGGGTTTTATATAGTATTTATTCCCAAGACTGCTTTTTTGACCCCTTGGAATAGAATAGAATTTGGGTATACCTGTGAGCAGAAATGGAACCCGAATAAACGCCTGTCTTGAATGGCATTGCAAATAACATGTTATAAATGATATGAATCTAGTTGAATATCCACACAATTAAATATGAACATGTCTTGTTTCCCAAAAGGTAGACAACACTGTCTGGGAAATCAATTTCCAGTCTTGTCACTTGTAGTTTTCATGCCTTGCATCCATCTGCTAAATTTAGCTTCCGATGCACTTAAGTTTCTTTACTCTTAATGGGACTGCTCAAATAGTACAGGGTGGGGTTCGCTGTCACAGAGATACATTTAGCCTTTTGCAGCTCTTTGTACTGGTTGTCTTTTTTAAATATATATATACAAATAACCTGTTATGAAAATTTCCTGACTTAATTTATAACAGATGAACAGTGACTTAATTGGCTGCAACATATTGGAGGAAAAATTCACATTTAGAAATATTCACACAATACAATGTACAATTGCAGTTTCCTTTTAAAATGTTTGATGCTCTGTTTCAGGCCCTGAGATTATGAGTAAACTGGCTGGAGAGAGTGAGAGTAACCTGAGAAAGGCTTTTGAGGAAGCCGAGAAGAATGCTCCTGCGATCATCTTCATTGATGAGCTTGATGCAATCGCTCCTAAGAGAGAGAAGGTAAGCGAACGTCCTTCATGAACTTTGTCATGAAAATATGTTGGGGTGGAAATAAGATTTTTTTTTTTTTGTCTTTTGTGTGCAGACCCATGGAGAGGTGGAGAGGCGCATTGTGTCTCAGTTGCTGACTCTAATGGATGGCCTGAAACAAAGAGCTCATGTGATTGTCATGGCTGCTACAAACAGACCCAACAGCATTGACCCAGCTCTCAGGAGATTTGGTAAATTATCTCTTAAGCATATGTTCAGTTAGTACAGCAGTTGTAAAGCATAGCATTCTCCAGTGGAATTCTGCCATTAATGCTGCAGCTATGTGATCAAAACTGGTTAAGTGATATTGCATCTGCATTTCAATTTTATCATTCTTTACAACTCTGGTCTTATTTTAGTAAATGAGACAATTAAATTTTATATCCTACCTATTTCGCTAAGATCTGTGGTCACAATATACATTGTGTGCAGTGCATTAACATAAACAACATATTGCAACGTCTTCTTGCACATATTTTAATTTGTGAATATAAATTATACAAACCAAAAACAAGCTAGTACAGAGAACTGGTAATGATTTGAATAGAGTGATTATAAATAATAATTTTCAGTTTCATTCCCATATGGATCAGGTGTTATGGATAAATGGAAATATGAATGGTTGCTGATTTTAAGGTAGACTCAGTAGATTCTACAGTATTTCCAGCCCATGGGTTCAACTGGCAATAATCTTAATTTCCTGAGGGTCACACACAACCAGTACCAATTTTGAACTGCCTAAATACTTCCCTTCCCATTCCAGGTCGTTTTGATAGGGAGGTGGACATTGGCATCCCTGATGCCACTGGCAGATTGGAAATCCTCCAGATTCACACCAAGAACATGAAGCTGGCTGTTGATGTTGACCTGGAACAGGTTTGTACACATAATTTCCTCCATCTTGTGACACCTGAAAATTACCTCCCTTACAGAGACTCGGCACTTTGCTGTCACTATAAATGGTCTCCACTTGAGATTCTACTGCTCAGTCTACCAGTATGTGACATTTTATGTAAAATGGCTGTTTGGCTATTACTTAACACATCGTATCACAGCCAAACTAATGCTAGACATTAAGGACATAGGAAGGTATGTGTTTCTGCATTACTGTATACATGGTTCATGGGTATATAACGTACAGTCAGCTGGTTTTAAACACTTAAGTTGACTGTTTGCAGGTGGCCAATGAGACTCATGGACATGTGGGTGCAGATCTGGCTGCTCTCTGTTCTGAGGCTGCACTGCAGGCCATCAGGAAGAAGATGGACCTGATTGACCTTGAGGATGAGACCATTGATGCCGAAGTAATGAACTCACTTGCTGTCACCATGGACGACTTTAAGGTGAGAACACTAGTAGACTTTTTGTTAGAAAGGGCTCAAGATTTAAAAAAATGCATTGAGCCTATAAAATTTGTATTGCTGTGTTCCAGTGGGCTTTGAGCCAGAGTAACCCATCAGCACTTAGGGAGACAGTTGTTGAGGTTCCCAATATTACCTGGGAGGACATTGGAGGTCTGGAGGATGTAAAGAGGGAGCTGCAGGAGTTGGTGCAGGTATGACCCACTTCACATCTGTAAATTGTCATGCACTGTCTTGATAGAATCCTGTCCTTCACCATTATTCTTTCCTCTCTGTAAATTTAGTACCCAGTGGAGCACCCAGACAAATTCCTGAAGTTTGGCATGACCCCATCCAAGGGGGTCCTGTTCTATGGTCCCCCTGGTTGTGGTAAGACCCTTTTGGCCAAAGCCATCGCCAATGAATGCCAGGCAAATTTCATCTCCATCAAAGGACCTGAGCTGCTTACCATGTGGTTTGGAGAGTCCGAGGCCAACGTCAGGGAGATCTTTGACAAGGTATAACGTCCAAGTTGTTTTAATAACTTATTTAGCATAGAACCTAAAATGGGTATAGTGGAGAATGTAGTTTAATGTCTTGAAAACCACAATCTAATCTTAATGTGATGTGAAGTCTCAAACAAAAATCCATAACATTTTATTGTAACACGATGTTTGTGTCTCCAGGCTCGTCAGGCGGCTCCCTGTGTCCTCTTCTTTGATGAGCTGGACTCCATAGCAAAGGCCCGTGGTGGCAACGTGGGAGATGGTGGTGGAGCTGCTGACCGTGTCATTAACCAGATTTTGACTGAGATGGATGGAATGTCAAGCAAGAAGAACGTCTTCATCATCGGAGCCACAAACAGACCAGACATAATTGATCCTGCTATTTTGAGACCTGGACGTCTGGATCAGCTCATCTACATCCCCTTGCCCGATGAGAAGAGCAGGATCAGCATCCTTAAGGCCAGCCTCCGCAAGAGTCCCATCAGCAAGGTGACAATTATGCAACACACAAACGCCCCACTACTTGTCTATTCTAGCATATGTTGTGGGCAGGTCTCCTAAAAAGTCTCTGCACAAATTATCTAATTTTAAGACCTCTAAAAGTAATTTAATTGATCTAAAAACAAAAAAGCAGATCCATTTTACTGCCCATTGTTTACAGAGCATGCACTAGCTCTCATTCAAATTCAAAAAATGTGCTGCCATCACTTCATCAAATTGTCAGGTCTATTGATTATGGAGGGAAAAATAAGTAATTTTACTTTTTAGTGTAAACCATGTTTTCAGTTTCTTTTTACACTGCATGTAAGTGTAAAACCTGCATATGGCTTGTATCTACACAACAAATGTAGTAATGACATTCACCATGTACTGCAGTGTGTTGATGGTAGTTTGCGTGCCAAAGGTTAAACTTAGCTTCTGCTACGCTCAATTCTCGATAGGATGTGGACTTGGACTTCCTGGCTAAGATGACCAATGGATTCTCCGGAGCTGATCTGACAGAGATCTGCCAGCGGGCATGTAAACTGGCCATCAGAGAGAGCATTGAGAATGAGATTCGCAGAGAGAGGGAGAGACAGACCAACCCATCGGCTATGGTCAGTGCTTTGTTATTCCTCTGTAGTTCTGTTTACCACATTGTTCTTCACATATGGCTCAGGATCTGTATGCAGCCTTGATGCTTCTGAATATTGATACTGTGTTGTGCTTCAACTCATTCAATAATAGGAGGTGGAAGAGGATGATCCTGTGCCAGAGATCAGAAAGGACCACTTTGAAGAAGCTATGCGATTTGCTCGGCGCTCCGTCAGTGACAATGACATTCGCAAATATGAGATGTTTGCCCAGACACTGCAGCAGAGCCGTGGATTTGGTTGCTTCAGGTACACCTTCCTTGCTTGTGGCAGCATGATTGTAACTATTGCAGCCCAAGTTCAGTCTGTCAAGTGATTTGAGTGAATGAAATCCTCTTGTTATATCATGTACTTGATTTTGTTCAGCTAGACCTTTTCTAAATTGGGCAAATCTCTGCTCTTCATCAGGTTTCCCTCCAGTGGTACAGGTGGCACCGGTCCAAGCCAGGGCTCAGGGGGAACCAGCAGTGGTCCAGTTTTCAATGAGGACAACGACGATGACCTTTATGGATAAACCTACACTGCCACACAGTGGTCGGTACCGGGATCACACCTGTACAAATCCTCACCAGATTCCACATTTTTAGGACTTTGTGCTTCTTTCATGTGTTCATTTTTTGTATGATTTCCCTCGGGTGGAGAAAGCATGTAGCCACTTGGTTTGCTCTGGCTTTGATGTGGGTGGGGGTATGGGAATGTTGGAACAGGAACGGGTGGTTATTGCAGATCGGGGGGTGTATTGAGTGGCCTCATTCTCGGTATATCACAACCAACATGAATGCTTTAGTGGTGGGATTCTACGCTAGACTTTAAGAAAGGAAAAAAAAAAAACCTTATTGCTAATGACCTCTTTTTTTTAAATGAACAGTAGCATTTAATGTATTACAAATTTGTCAAGGTTATGTTGTTGAAAATAAAATCTCACAAAATGGAAATCTGTCTTTCAACCTGTGATCATAACCAAGACTGTCCATGTGGTGTCACTCTAAGAAAAGTGAATGCACTACAATGGACAACACAAAATATTGCAAAAAGGTTACAGAATGTTTGTGACAGAATAAGCAATTGGAAAGAAAAGTCTTACATGTTGGCAATTAATCCCAAATGGTAGAATGAAATTGTCCTGAACTTACCGCTTTAACATTCACAGGATTGTTTTTCTTCAGCATGCATAATCATTAAAACAGTTCAATTCCATATGTGTTGAGTAGGGTCTCAATAAGAATCATGGAAGGGGAAATGAGGATGTTCAGCATCTCTCCACATTCTCTTCCCATCCCTCTGTAAAGGAACACATTCAATGTAAATTAGTTGTATTCAGACGACTGTTGGATTAATCAGTTCTAATATAAAGTGTGTGCGTCATAGCATTGATTAAAACAGAGAAGGCTTTTCCTACAGAAATGAAAGCAAGTTTTATGGCCTGTTAAAAATTCTACTTGTCTGTGATGTTTCCTGAGTTGACTCGCCTCAACTGAAGGGACAATGAAGCGCTTATTGCAGTGAAAGGATTCAATCAGCTTTATATCATCTCCTGACAGGGAGAAGTCGAACACCTGCAAGTTCTGCTGGATCCTGGAGGGCGTGACACTTTTAGGAATGCACACCACACCCCTCTGAACATGCCACCTGCAGATGTAACGCCCATTAACTTTGTTTACTGGATACATGTCAAAGCTTAGCAGATATTGTGGAGGAGTCTTACCTGAGTATGATCTGGGCAGGTGTCCTCTGATATCTCTGAGCAATAGCCCTGAGCCGAGGATCCTCCAGCAGACTTTGTTCATCAGGAGAGGCCCATGGTCTGTCCCCACTACCCAGTGGACTGTAGGCTGTCACACAGACTTTCACAGATCTGAGGCGAGGCATGTGTACTGTTACATTATAAATGCTATTTGATGCATTAACCTGAGAATGATTAGTTTTGAGGTAATAGAGGCATACTGACCGACAATGAGCTAGCAGATCTGCCTGTGACAAATATGGATGGCACTCTACCTGTACCAGAATGAGTTGATTATTCATTCACTGGTGAAACATTTTTCAGCTGATTGAAAGAAAGGTGCAACGGTTTACCTGGTTCACCACAGGTTTATGTCTGGCCATGCTGATGATGTCATCAGTTTGTCTAGTGTTGAAGTTGGATAATCCTATGGCTTTAACCAGACCCATGTCCACCAGACTCTCCATTGCAGCCCAAGTCTCTCTGTAGTGTGTGTCAGAGTAACACACACTTCCATCCTCTCGTCGAGGCATCATCTCTTTACCCCGTCTACATTAACGTGACACACACGCAACACAGCTTGCCTACACCATACTAATAATGTAAAAAAATGAATAAAATAGGTTGTGTGCTCACTGAAATGCCATGGGCCAGTGCATGAGGTAAAGGTCCAAATAGGAGAGACCCAGGTAGTTCAGAGTGGTTCTGCACGCGTCCTCAACGTCCTCTGGGTCATGCTTGGTGTTCCACAGCTTCGATGTGACAAACACCTCGTCACGACTCAGAGCCTGGAGAGAGAGAAATACATTTTTGCAATGCTAATATAGCTCATTTTAACCCTAATTTTAATCCCAACCATTTTTAGCAACAGCTGTACTGCTGTTCTCGACAGCCTTTTTAGTGACTCATCACAGTCACGACATAGCAAATTGCTCACCAACACCGAACCACTGAAATGAAGAACAACCAGAGTTTCTTACCTTCCCTGGACCGACTCTGAGAGCCAGGGCCTCTCCCACCTCTTGTTCATTTCCATATGCAGCAGCACAGTCAATATGTCGGTACCCGCAGTCTAAAGCTGCCAGCACTGCATGCTTCACCTGAGGACACGTGGATACAGACAGTCAAGTTTCATAATTGCAGATAACTCTAGAATAAATATTAGAATCGGGATTATGTAAGCGTTAATCTAAGGTTTTGTCTACCTGTCCTGCAGTACTCTTCCATGTACCAAGTCCAACCATGGGCATCCTCTGCCCTGTTGAGAGGGTTACAAAGGTGTTCATCCCTTCAATGACCTGACAAGAGACAGATAGTCAATAATTATATACATGTTTACTGGCAGACTCTGTCTTCCAATGGAATTGGACCCAGTGACACACTAGTCACTAAGTGCTAATACTCTGTTACCGATTATCATTTAAAACTGAATCCATTAACTCCCACACCACATTAAGGGTCATGTGTGTAGGTGTAGGTCTAAGTATCTCTTATCCTATGTCTGTGTCACACTTTGTGCAGATTAAGACTTTAAAAACATAGTACCATCTTCATGGCCATGGGGAGTCCATCACAAATTGAATATTCAACCGTTAAGTGTGGGAGAATATTATTGCATCTGCCATTTATTTAGTTTTATAGAATCAACAATTTTAGAGAAGAGAATTTAAAAGAAGCCGTGATTTAGGTTAACAATAAAGGATCCAGCCATGTAGAAACAGAAAATAAAGCATACAGGAAAACAAAAATAATAATCTAGTGATGTCCTTTTTGATTCTCAGCCTCCAAGCTAAATAGTGTTTCAGTGGAAATATAAACCCTCTGTGAACCCAGCCCTATAGCCATAAATAGCTGATACAGCTATATGGCATTAGTCACAGCTTTGTGTTATTGTAGCACACAGTTCCATCCTCTGCTTCAGTAATTGTCTCCTTTATTGTTACCATGTGATACACATATTCTCTTCGACTACTGCAGCTACCACAATGACACTCTCTTAATGCACACTGCCTGCAAAAACATCCAACATGTTCAGTAAATGATAACTAAATAAGACACGATGTGAATGGATACTGTTTTGAACCAAGTGTGAAGCTGAAAAGGAGTGGAGGTGTATGAAGTAGATTGGGTCCTACCTGGGACAGCTCTGGCGGACGGAGGGGTTGAATGGACGAGGCTTGTCCTCCATCTCGTTTTAAACAGGGTGAGGTCAAAGTCTGCCTTCATTTTGTTTATCTGTAACTCAAACGGACAGAAAACGGCCAAACTCCACAGTACTTGCAGACACACTGCATTTTCAACTCATCTCAAAATTGTAGCAACAGACAGATTATAGACCTGATCATAATGGAGAAACTCAGTTGAGCGATTCACACATTTGGTTTATTTGTTTTCATTCAGTAAAGACCTTTACATTGTCTAATTGCACATAAGCAGTGACAATGAGCCTTTCATCACATGTGCATTCTGCTTTTAGCCCCATCCAGTGCATGGAGGCTCCGAGAGGCAGGACACTCACACACTCTGATAATCTTACAGTTTTGTCAGTAACTCATATGACATAAAAGTGCATTCTTCAAGATGTTGCATTCATAAACATACTCATCTTTTATTTGCTGTAAACTACAGTAGGAAGCGCTGAAGAGAGCTTTTAGGGCCCCCTGCAGCTGAAACGGCGAACAGTGGCTGCTGCATTGCAACCTGCACCTGTTTTCCTAAATAGCGGGTTTGTATACGAAAAACATATATGTGATGAACAAATGATACTGAGGCAAATATCATATCACAAATTCAGGACAGGTGGCACATCTAGGTAGCACATATTTGGCACTGCTTATAGTAGCACCGAGACACCGATCCTTCTGGGGAACCACTCTGTATTGTAGGGCACTTTACAGAGATAAACAGGCAAGATTAAACTTAAGTTAAATCCATCGTTCCCTAAAATGTCCCTCGTCTTTACATAAAATATGGTGACAGGCTTTTAATTGCTTACATCCTATCTATTAATTACAAGACTAAAAACATCTCTGAATATGGCACTGACTGACGTTCCCATTTGACTACGTAGTATGTACACCTTCCATGGCTGTTATATATTTTACAATGCGCCTTGTGTATGGTTCGACACAGGATAAGGCACCCAAATGTCCCTCAGACTGTGAGCCAGGCTGTTCAATTCAGATAAGCCAGACGGCTCAAAGCACCAATATTATGTGCAGATTGTGTTTGGTGTATGATTGTCTGTCCCACATTTTCCAATGCATCTGAAATAGCATGATTTGGAGTACTGCAGGACTTTAAGTATGTTATGGCAATTCATACTTTAGAATTCATGTTGAACTGTATTGAATGTCAGGCGTGACACTTTATTTGCAGATGGCAGGTGGATTTTGTGCAAACTGTGATATGCACTGAACACAACAAACCCACTGAATTTGCTGGTACGCTCAGGATAAAAAGAGGATGTGTTTTTGTTAATATCTCATACTTCATCCTATCACAAAAAGACAAGGATCAGACAGAGCTGGACAGCATATAAAACCACTGAAACGTCTGTAAAAAACAGTTTTAAAAAAGTTCAGGTAAAAGCCAAGTTTGCATTGAGCTTATCCTCAGAACCTCAGTGTGTGCTTCAGCCTAAAGACAGCGAAAACCCAAATAAACACATCCTGATACTGCAATTCTTCATCTTGGAACTCCTCGCTCATCCACCCAGTTTAAGTCCCCAAAACAGCAGTGTCTGTTTAATGCTGTGTGCATGGGTGTAGGAATGGGAAGGGGTCAAAACAGTGACAGAAGAATAGATGGAGGGATTTTGGGTTGGTTTTCTGTGTGCCGCGTGGGTCGAGTCTTCCTACGACTGTGGGAGGTGTTGTCTGATAATCTCTCTAGACTGAGGGGGGATCCTGTCGGGAAAACGAACCGAAAACTCCACGATAAGGTCACCTCTCTGTGATGGGCTCTTGGGAAAAGGTAAGCCCTCCCCTCTGAGTCGCTTTGCCATCCCTGGCTTGATGATCTCATTACAGGGGAGCGAGATGACGCGGTTATCCAGCGTGGGAATGCTAATTGTGCAGCCACACAATGCCTGTAGAGGAGATGGAAAGGGTTAATATCTCTACAGCAAAAACAAAATGCCAAAGCCATGAATGTCTGGATGACTTCATGTCTCCATGACCAGAAACTACTTCCTATCTTCCTCCAAATTGCCACTCTAATACGTCAAACTGCCATGTGTTCTCTGTCTCTCTCATTCAGTGTGTGTGTGTGTGTGTGTGTGTGTCTGTGTGTGGACAGAAAGGAGAGTTCCTCATACTGATAAAACTTTTTGACTAAGAACCATGGGGTCAACAGAACAAATTTGGAACAGTGGGAACATTAGGAAAACGTGACTTGGCAGCAGAAAAGTTTTCCGGTCTGTGATACTCGCTCTCTGTGTATGTGTGTGTGTGTGTGTGTGTGTGTGTGTGTGTGTGTGTGTATGTGCGCAAGAGTGTCTGAATTGGATGGCTTACAGATTGTGCTGGGCCCTAATTTTAGCAACAGCCTCATAGCTGGGGCTAATGAAGTGAGGTAGGAATCGGCTGAGCTCGTAAATACTTGGAGGGCTTGTCAAAACACACACACATACACGCAGACGTGCGCACACACGCACACATTAAGCCTCCCTCACCTCCTTATCACAGTGTCTAATGAATCCAGGCAGAGTGTAGCAAGCTAAACGGAACACTTGGACCTGTGGTTATCACGACTTCACAGGTTTCCCAAGAAACCTCATTGACTCCACTTGAGAGAGCGAAATACAGCAAATCCACCACTACGTGAATGAACTACCAGGAGGATAGTTTTTTCTTACATAGCACTTAAGTGTGTCTTCCAAATTACATACACAAAGAGAGTAGTAGAGAGAAAGCAAGCAAAGAAAAATAGTAATAAAATCAGACCAACATTACAAAAATACACAAATGAATTAATTCAAAGACAACAACGATGGCTCCTCAGCGCTCTTCCAGCTGTTGTTTTTTTTCAAAGGAGTCACTTTGTTGGTTTGTAGAATAAAAAATAGCACTAAAAAAATCAGAATCTATTCATCTTAGAGCCACAGTATGTAACTTTTTAAAAACTGTTTTTCAAAGAATCTACTGTGTGTGTGAAGTAATGTTTACTGGCTCATATGTTCCCTTGAAAAATTATATATTTCCAGATATTTAGTAGAAATAAAATCAAAATAAATCTGTCTGAAGGACTACAGGAAGAGAAAATCTGCCATCAAATTGATTGGGGGGTACATTTATTTCATGTTTTGCTCCCTGGTTGAACACATTTTAACGTTTCCTCCTGGCACTTGGTATGAATGAATGGCTCATGGCCAGAATGTAGCGAACCAACATACAACCTTTTAGTTCCCGACTCACTAGAGCAGTGTTTTCTTGTTTTGTGCTTTTGGAGTGGGGGACCTACAGGGTTTTTAGTAAGAATGCTAAAAATATGACCTACAGAAGAATAAAAATCTACAGTCTGAAGACCTTTTGTGGCTCTGTATGAAACCCACGGGGGATTTTCATGTCTCGTCTGGTGGCTTTTTGCCAACACATGGAGATGGACATGCTTCAGAGGACAGGCAGAGTTTTCCATCAATGACATCAGCCCCCTTTTACACTGCTGATAATTTAGCCGATGATGAAGATGTGGACTCATCCTCTTTTTGTGAACATTTCCATTGACTAACACAAGTCTTACACACTGAGACAGATTGCCATGATGCTCACTCACACACTGCCAACTGATCTGAGGGCCCGCTGATTGCATAAGCCTCAGCTCAGACAAGAAAGCTCTGGAACCCGACATGCAGAGACACACACGTTTACTTCTACTTCTTTACTACATTTACTATCCTAATTTTAGACATATACACTCCATGCATAAGCCTAATCTTCACAATGTCCCTTATCTTAATGAGTTAGAACTGAGTTCATAGCCAAAAATGTCCACTCAACTCAGTATATCCTCATACAGGCACTGGTTACTCTTACTGCAATTCATTGTTCTGACAGGAGCAAGAAGTACATGCAGGTGCATAAATAGTGTGTTTGCAGTTCTAAATGATCAGGGGTGAGGCTGTGAAGAGCTGTCCAATTAGCTCTTGGAACCTAGCAGCTACAGTTAGCACATAGGTGTGATGGGACGTTGGGTTTTGTTGGTGCACTAAGTGCAGTGTTGACAGAACCTAGAAAGGCTGAGCAGACTGCAGAAAGACAGTCTGACATCCAGGGAAAGGCTGGGATGGGCAGTATTTTTAATACAAAAGTAGCATGTTCTATTTCATTGTCTTGAAAAATCCAGATATATTATGTATCAAAATAATTTTAGGTTCTATATTTTTGTTTTTTCAGAATAAAATACACAATCAAAAGAGCAGATATGGCAGAAAAAGCTAACAGGAGTAATATCTCCCACATAAAGGTAATGATATATTCTTGGTGTAATATATTACTCCCAACTTAATCTAGCATTCAAAATGTAATGTACTGTGGAGAGAATGCACTTTCCAACAAAAAAACTACTACTAATGCAAAATAAAAATAATAATTGCACCTACGTGCAAATCCCGACATAAATACATTAGGAAATAAATGAGTAAAGAAACATCAACAAGATGAAAAGATAACCTGTATCTATGTTCAAACCTTATGAGGTTTGAGCCCAGCTTGGGATGTCACAGATGCAGTGGCACAGTAAATAGAGAAGTAGTTTCAACTAAATTAAAGGGAAGTGTAAACTGAATAGAGCTTCATGTTTTGCTAAATCTTGGCGCTTGGCTGCATTAAAATGACACTGTGGGTCATTTACATCTGCTCTAGGCCACTGACATTGGGTCCATTCAAAGGCTTAGAGCTGTGGTAAAGCAAATGTCTCCAGAATGATAAAAAAGGAAACAAAAAACAATCTCAGAGAATAAATCCACAGAGCCAAAGTAAAGTCACAGGACTATTGCTTTAAAGAAAGAAAGCATCTCTGGGAAGAGCGGGAGCTTCATCATCAGTCAAACCCCAGGGGCAGAAACAAAACTCAGCAACAATGGTAATGTACAGACTCTGTCCCTTTCTACCTCTCTCTCACTCCCTCTCTCTCACTGACTTCTGGAGAACTTTGCTGCTCGTTTGTTGTTGGTTTGTTCTGTAAAACCTTTTGAGATATGGTATTTGATGTTTGGCTATACAAATAAACTTGACTTGAATGTACGACTGTATAACAGTGGAAATGTGGCATTTAGCCAAAGCACCATGTCAGAACAGAAGCACAACATGGCAGAACAATATGAACTGCTGTTTGCTTTCAATAGTGAATCATCTGCCCTACTTCTCTAATATTTCCTGAATATCCATCACCACTACCATTACCATCAGTCCTTTCTGCCAGGCTGCCTTAACTCTCTTCTCTGGGTGCAGAACACTTGGAACAATTACACCATAAATAATTATGCTTGTAGGTGATGTAACTGAACAAATTCTTATGCGATTCCTGTGAGCAGGTTGAATTCAGTCTGTGCTGTGAAGATTTATATAACTCGCAAGAAAAATGCTTTGGATATGACAAGCTGAGAACTGAAAAAAACAAAACAAAAAAAAAACAACAACTGACATCTCGATCCATTAAGCAAACCATGTGGAGTGCAGGCCTCAGAGTGGCAACTTTATTAGACACATAAATGCTTGTGTAATTCGTGGAAGGCCCACAGCCATGTTGGACCCAATGCCCTGAGTAGGAGCAGCTAATTAAATATCCTGCCAATCACAGTAATAGCAGCCTGGATTGTCAACACTACAATCCATCTTTAAACGAGTCAGTTCGCAAATACTCTCGAGGGTGGAAGTGTGTGTTCTTGCATGCATGTTTATGCCTGTGAGAATGAGCATCTAGCTTTGTATTGTGTTTTTAGTATATTTGTAAAGCGGTGTAGAGGAAGATGAGGACGGTGGCTCTATGCCGGTAACACAGAGACACCACATTCCTGCTGCTTCTCTCACTGTAGTGGGACAGAAACACTCTGCTAGTCTCCGATTCTACCTCCCAGCAAGCGACACACAAACACACACACACACACACACACACATATATACATACACCCACAGACATGTTCCCTCATGCATGAATTTGACTTAAATGACCTCTTCATCAGCACATCTCTGCACCACGACACCCAGGATTCTTTTTCATGCTTTGTTCCAGTGGGATTCAAACCCCTGAACTCAGCAGTATCGTCATCCACCTTCAGAATGAAAAACAGGAGATGAAGAGGACAGGTCCAACTCACCTCTTTTAGACTGATCTTGCAGTTATAAATGATATTGGATCCATCCCTCTTGAAGTGGGCATGTCCCTTGTCTTTAAGCACAAAAGCTATATCGGCAGGAATGTTCTCAGGAGTCTCGTCCCCCTCCTTCGGGAAGGTGATCTTGGTCCCCTCCTTCCAGCCCTTCTTGATGACAATGTTGAGGATCTTGTCCTCCGTCCTCATGCTGCGGCCGTCTGGATTCAGCCTCCGGCGAGTGATCTTCATACGCTTAGTGCAACCATGGAAGATCTCTTCCAGCGAGACCTTCAGCTCATGAACCACGGGAGGGTCCTGCTGCTTTCGACTTGCTCCTAGGCGCTCTGACGGCGCACCTCTTCTCCTGCGACCCTCCCCTGGAAAGCCATTGTTCATCCCCCCGGGGAAGCCGAACGGCCGTCCAAAATGAGTGAAAGGGTCATCGTCATCCATATCCATATCCTGCTCAGCCTCGTTGCCATGGTCATTGTGGAAGGGGAAACCGTTGGTGCGACTGTGGTTCCGGTTAGAGCCAAAAAACATATCGAAGGGATTGCTGCCACCAAAGAAGGAGGCAAAGGTGGCATGGGGGTCTCCATGGAAGGTGTAGTGGTATGTTGAGCTGCCCGGAACACCGGAAGAGCTGCTACCTCCTGTCTTTAAACCTGGAAGACGGAAAGAAGGAAGTGAACGCTCAAACACCCACCAGGAGAACACACATTTCTATGAATAGAACCATGTGCAAAAAGACAGAGCAGAGTGTGGGTTACAGTACAGTGGATATCGGATCCATGTGGGTGGGAAAAATCCCACAGCATCATTGATCTTCCAACAGCAATGAACATGCGCACACGGAAATACACACCAAACTAAACACACCTGTCTTTAAAAGACGCATGCACAAAACACACAAACGCAAACCCAGGGCTATGCTATTCATATCTCAACCATGGCATGAACATGCAAGCAAAAACACACACATACACACACTTCACCAGCAACTGAGGTAGTCTGACTTTATAAGGAGTTAGAGCTGCTCAGTGTTACTGACGCTTAAGACACACACACACACAACACAAGCATGGAAACAGCAACTCCAATAACAACTTAATCCATCATAACATCAGTACAACAAGGCTTCACAGTCCTGAATACACATACACACACTGACCACATGGCCTCACCTTCCTCTCCAAGCTGATCATAGACGACCCTCTTCTTGGGGTCACTGAGCACCTCATAGGCCTCTGCAATCTCCTTGAACTTCTCCTCTGCGTTGGGGTCCTTGTTCTTGTCAGGGTGGAACCGGAGCGCCATACGCCGGTAGGCTTTCTTGATCTCCTCCTCGTTGGAGCCCTTGGGAATGCCCAGGGTCTTGTAGTAGTCCTTCCCCATAGCTGCACACACACATATACTCACAGAGCTGCGACCCCCCTCTTCAGCTCAGGCCGTGTTCACTGTTGGAATACAGGCTGCTGTTAGGAATAATAATAAAATGAGGAATAATAATCCTCACAGAAGATGCTGAGCAGAGCAAAAGACTACATACACACATCTCAAACACTTCTACATTAACCAGCTATTGAGTATGATTTGTATGACCCGAAAATTTTATCCCAGTATAACTTAAAAGTCTTACACTCTTTTTTTTGTCAAACAAAGACCAATTTAGTGTTTGAATTTTTTTACTTTGATGTCACTTCCGTTCCGTAAATCATAACTTAAGTTTGACTGCCACAGGGTTTATTTATATTATTATTATTTATTTATTTTCTCTGTTTTTTGTGTCGATACTAAATGATTGCTGATGTAAACTTACTGTTTTGGAAAGGAGAATTGATACATATTTGCTATTTAAATAAGTTTTTGTGACGCTGGTTACTTTTCAGACACCATTAGCTGGTGTGATTTTTTGGGGGGATTTTGTTAACTGTTTTGAAAACGCAATAAAACTTTCAAGAATTCGGTCTTAGCTTTCAGTTTTGTTTGTCGCCTATTGTCCGGCACTATTGTCTCGAACAACGCGTTAAAACAACGGAGAAAAACAGAACTATGTGTATTTTTGTATGATTTTAGCTAACATTAGCTGGCTAGCTATCGCTTGTCCTTGCTAGCTTGGGCTAGTTGGCTAACTTGAAAGAATGAAGCGGTGAGGACAGAGACAGGCACAGACAAACACTGAGGTGACCAAATGTCTACGTTTTACCTACAAATTGTCCATTTCTGTTGGTCTGTCCCGTGCTGTGATTGTTTCACGCCATCCAATGAGAAAACGCTGATGGCTGATTGATTAATGACACAATTTCATTGCTAATTCGCTCACGTGTCCGGTACCTATTGGTACACCTGTCAACAATATATATTATAGTTCTGATAAAAAAAAACCGAACAAAAAAATGGCAAAAACCTAAAATCCTTCACAGAAAATTAGAAATTTCTCTTTAATTTGGTGTCATTTTCTTTGGAATCCATTTTGCTCTATTTTAAAACTTGACTAGGCTGGACCAATTGGTGGTTACCTTAGTGTTTAATAGATTTTAAAGGATGATAGAAGCAGCTCGAGGAAACTGGATGCCAGCCCCAGTAACCGTTGCTATGGCGATGCAGTCTCTGCACTGATGTAGTAATGTACAGTACAGTAGAGTGGAGGAATTCCCCTCATCTAATTTACTTTATCACAGGTGTAGGTCTCCCTGTAAGCTCCATCGGCGGCTTTTACCACGTTTACAGTCATTGGTCCTGTCGAGGACTAATGAGTGTGTGAGTGTGTGAGTGTGTGTGTTGGACCCTTATAGAACCTGTCACAATTCACACACTGCGGTGCTGCTGCTGAGCACAAAGGCGTCGGAAGGAGCCGCCTGGTGAGGGTTCCACCAGTCAGATCTGCCTTATTATACAGCCTCAGCCCCATAATCAAACGCGAATCAGCCGATGATAAATTCATACCAATCGATCTTATATCATGAGAAGAACAATCGAAGTTAAAAATCAACTCCTGAGACATGAACGGATGTTGAAACGAAAAGAGACTCCTACCGGGGTTTTCAGCAGTAAATGCAGATGACAGCAGATCGACATGGTCCAGCTCCTCTCTTTGCCTCCCTTCAGTCTGTATGTTTCTATATGAGCACGGCTGCTTCCGCGTAAATTGACGTCAGGACGCCGGAGGAGAGGATCACTGGCTCAGAAATAACCGGTGAGCAAACGGTAAACGGCGCATCTGACGACTGGCTGGAAAACCGCACGAATCCAAACCGACACCCGATCACTACAACATCTGTGCCACACCAGAGGCGCCCCAGATCAAAAAGTTGGAGTTTACACATTCCGATCAGATTGGGATGTAAACCGGTGTTAATCTGGGATAAAGAAGTTGACCTCACACATCCGGTCTGGAACTGGAACTGGACCTCATGCGGGTTTGCTTAGATTTATAGGGTTAATACAGAGAGATTATTTCTTACCGAGCCTGCTCCACGTTGTGTCTGTCCCTGGTCGTGTCTGTGAGTTGACTGGAAAGCAGCGGCAGACGGGACACACTCACACAGGGAGATGAGAGAGGGGTTGGGTGGGGAGGGAGGACAAAGAGGAATATCCCATAGTGCCTGTACCTGATGATAAATCCTTCTCTCTCCCTGTCTCTCAAATAATACACAATTTTGAAGCTGTGTGTGTGTGTGTGTAACCCCAGATTTATACCTCACCTGACCCTAATTCTTACACCTCACCCTTTTCAATGTCAAATTTTATTGGTTATATGCCAAATATACACAGCACAACGTGTCTTACATGTCTGTCTTCGGAAATAAAAAAGTAATAAAAGAGGACACAAAGAGGATTACTATAACATACAAGTATAACTGAATATCTTAATCTTAGTTCTCAACATGGTCTACATGAGAGCCACTCCAATCCTCACTCATCTCTATAGGATATCAGGCTTTCCCCCCAAAATACAAAACAACTAAACACACAAACAACACCCTGAATGTCACCCGTTCATCATCTCAGCATGTGTCTTCAACGCTGCTCTTAATTCAGCAGGGATCCCTCCATGGCACTGAAGGGAGATGTCTTTTTGTGATGCCCACTTAGCCTTGTAAATATCACATATATTACACCTCCAATGGAGGTCTGAGTCATAATGGTGACTTTTACCGATAAGTGCACTGGAAAGTACACTCAGCAGGCAAACTGCTTCTGCCTTGATGGGTCAGTGAGAGAGGGAGAGAGAGAGAGAGGAGTAAAGACTCATTTAAGCTTGAGTCATTTCTCGCTGTAGGACTGCCGAGGAGGCACGAGAAAAGTGGGTGGCCCTATGATCACGAGTGTCTGACACACTCAAAACAAGCAAACATGCTTCTACTTTTCTCTCTCACTCGCTCACATACATGACACGAACATCCACAGTGGGCCTAAACATGGAAAGTAACAAACGCGTCGTCATGGTTGCTCAATCTGTTCCATTGCTGTCAAGAAGAATGGACGGAGACATTCCGATGTGATCAGCTGACTGTGTGTTTGGCAGCAGAGTGGGACTTAAAGCCAGTGCAGCTGTCCCATTAGAACAACTGGTCAGCAGCAGCGTGTCTGTGGCACTGAGGCATGAGAAAATCTGCTTCAATATAATATCTGAAGATGTTGTTGGAACAGAATCTACTGTGCTTTTTACAATTAACATTCATATGGCAACTGAAGTGGGTATTTCACAGATCACGATTTGACTTTCCATAAGGAATAATATGAAGCAAAAACAGCCTGACACATTTTTGACATTACAAGCTTAAGACAGTTGGTCAGAGAATTCCCTCAAGAGTGCCTTCCCACGCACTCGCACAATTCTGCCAACAGCGGTGATGCCATCCATCAATAGATGTGTTGTCATTAATCAAGGCCAAACATGTCATATCACATTTCAGAAGGGTTGGATGCAAATCAGGACGAGTGTTGAACTATTTCAAAGCCTCAATCGTAGCCCCAGCGTATACCTAATCTGCGTGTTTACATATTTGTCAACCTCATGCAACCTCACAGACCTCATCTGACCACTCAACAATCAGACTTGTCCTTTTCTTAGCACTCTCACCAGGGACATTCTCTATATAGTTTACTTTTCATACCCAGAGTACACTGCTAATATACACATGTCTTTTATATGTACTGGAGCGTTGAAGCACGTGAAACATTTAAGCAGTACTCCCACCCCTGCAGCAAGGCTTTCAGATGCGTTACTGTCAAGAGCTGTTCTCGCATTACCAAATCAGATTTCAGGGGTTTCAAAGGAAATAATTAAATTGCAGCAGTAGCACACAGTGTACTTTCTCCGTGTGACACAGAAAATGTCAGAGCACAGAAGCCAGTGTGTGTCTGGACTGAGCACAGTTTGTGTGTTTATGTCTGAATCCTTATGCCCACTGATGACTAGTGGGGGTTGATCCACAATGAGTATGCTCTAACAGTCTAGGAACAGCTATTCTTGATCAGATACTGGGTTTCCATGGTGATATATGAATCTGCCAGACAGTGATGTGTCTGCCAGGAATTTTGTCTCAGCAGTTGGTTCTGGTGCACGCGTGTCTCTCAGAACATGGAATGTGTAAAAACATCTAATGAGGTTAGGTTTCAACCCAAACCGTGACACAGCTATCGACTGCCACAGTGTCCTCCACCATCTGGGCTGACACAGGAGAACAGAAGGTCGACTACATGGCACGAGACGACACGCGAGGGGTTAACAAAATACACTGGAGGCCATTTGGAGTGTGACGAGGAGGCAGTAATGAGTGTCTGAAAGCATCTACCACCTCCTCGCTCCCTCTCACAGCATCAGAACACCCCGTCCTTCCCACCTCCTCTCTCACATCTACCCCTCCTGTAACCATAGAGACCACTGTTGCCTGAAAAGACTTTCTCTTCCAGACAGACGTGTCAACTGAGGACGTTGCAAGCTTATGTACACACACACACACACACACACAAAGCCTTACAAAAGCAAACCTCAATTAAAAGATTATACCTCATCATTCTCGAGTGCAAATACTTCTTGAGTTGAACATTTGGGGCACATGTGCATTTTCATAAAGAGAACAGCAGAATGGCAATTAAATTAGTCAGAGAGAGCGTTTTCTTGTGATAATGAGCTTCATAGTCAAGGAAGATTTTATTTCGCTTTGACCATCTGCAATATTATGCGTAAGGAATACAGATTACAGGCCAATGTTGTTGTAGGGGCTGCAAAATGTTCTGTTTCTCATCGTGGCATCATAATCACTGTCTGGATCTCCTTACCTCCCTAGCTGCCTCTCTTTGGCTCATAAAGCCGTGTCCTACTTAGTTCTCTTTCCGTGTGACCTATCCGGGAAGTTAAGATTAGTATATGGTCCCAGATCACTGAGGTGGCTGATAAATGCCATCAGTGAGACACTTATTTTCCTTTACTGGAAAGAATTGTCTCCTTTGTGAAGCCTGGTCCTCCTCCAGCAACGCTGCAGACCCATTTCAGATCACTGACTCATAAAAAGAAATGCTTATGACATGAACAGTTATCACATAACACAGGCAATAAGTCAGGCTTCAGGCTGCAGGTGAGCTGCATAAAAACACAACTGAAATGGCACAGAGCTGACACAGCAATTTGTCTTAAAATGCGCTCTATAAAAACGGAAAATGTTGTGTTCATTCGTCATGTTCTCTTCATGCGCCTTGTCATAATAAAACAGTAAAAGTGGCGGAGCAGAAAAAAACATCTCTTTGGCAGAGACAATGAAAGCACTTTTGGCTGTGCATAAATGTAAAACAGAAAATAATATTCTGCTACTAAACATAGTCATTTGATACAGACGTGCATATGTGTGTGTATTAGAAGCCAGACGTTCCTTCCAAATGCGGTTTGTCGCTCAAATCTAGTACCACTTGGTGAGTTCGGCAGTTGTATCAGCCCATAAATCCTGTCTACCAGTTTTCCTGGTATGTCCCACACTCCCCCTCTTGGCCTGGGTCTGTCCTTCATCTTCCGCCACACTAACGGTGGACCACCATTCCACATACAGGCCTGAAAGTTCAATCTAAAGAACAATGTTCACATGGCACATTGCAAATGATTCACTGACATCTGACATGAACTCTGATTCAGTAATTATCAATAAATATGTGCAACATTACCTCAAATTGAGAATAGATTCAGATTGTGCTGAAAGCCAACAAGCAATTTATATTATAAACGCAACAAGGCATTAAACATGGTAGAAGAGTGCAGGGGAAAAGGTTGGACATAGCCATAAGACATAAAAGTTCTTGTTCCTCCCACGGGTGCCACGATTCACTGTACACCACATGTCGCCAAAGGACCATATGGACAGTGAGCTCTCACTAAAAGTCAGTTTTTTGTTCTGAGATCAAAGCACAATGTCTGTGCTTTATTGTGGCCAATTTATCAAATTTAGTGCCAGTGCTGCTAGCTCAGAGAGGCTGCAAATTTCTCTGCTATTAGAGCCACAGCAGAAAAACATCCTCCAAAGCTCCAGCAGAAGTGTTAGTGTCTGATGGCCTGCTCAAAACTTAATGGATAATGTGGAGGTATCTGAGGTCAGGGTATAGCAGGTTGGCAAGCAGAGCCAGCAGTCGGGGGCCATCTTTGAGGCAGTGTCCTGGGTAACGGATGAACTGCACAGCCTTATTCACAGATTCTTCTAATTCAGCGTACTGCTTATTGCTGGGCATAGCCTCCAGAATTCCCAAGGCCTGCATCCAAACAAAATGAGGAGGGAAGGAGAGTTATTTTTGAGAGTTTATTACAGACTGCAAAATTAAAATATTCTGTATATGTAGTTTTTGTCGCATACTTGCTGCGCCTGAGCAGAGAGCTGTAAGTCACTGTTGGGTTGGAGGCGAACCTGAGTCTCTGACGGCACCTGAATTGACAGGAATGCTGCCAAACTGCGCGCTACCACCCTGAACCTTGAGACAGAAAGCAGACACTAATTAACAAGTGGCTCGTTTACACTAGTACACATTGCATGCAAGTATTACAAATATGATCATCTGGTGACAAATGTGTTAGCTTGCCTGTTAGAAACAGGAGACTTCTTGCCCAGGCCTATAGCTCCAAGCAGCCCAGAGTTTAGTCTTTCTTCTCCCAGCTGAAGCAACCGGGTCTGCAACCGCAATAGGCACAGCACGACCCCTGACAATTCACTCAAGTCTGCTTGTGGCTGAAGCTGCTCCACTGACAAGCACAGTGCCTTGTGCCACCAAAGAAACAGCTTGGCTTCATCACTAGGACCACTGGACACACAAAATAACACAGCATGTATAGGGATTAGTGACTAATACAGTAGTAGTACAGCATACAAGTTATACAGGAGCACAGGTAGGCGTGCAAAAATTAGACATGACAAAATAATAAAGAGTGATGGTCCAGACCTAGGAAAAACCTGAGTGGTCCATGTGTTTATTAGAGCCAAAGTCTTCCTCTCATTGGCCGCTGTGTGCTCAATGTTGAGGTGCTGCAGGATGAAGGCATAGAGCGTGAGGAAGCTGCCGCCTGATTGGCTCTCAGAGAGGAAGTCATCTACTGTAAGTTCTGGCACCTGCAGCGATGCCAACACTGGACCCCAGCCTACAGACTCTCCTTCAGCTAAACATGGAGAACACAAACAAAACAAAGACAATGTAATGCATTAATAATTTACTCTGTTAATTGGACAGATTGGTATTAAATAGACCACTGTTTGGTTACCGTGGTTGAAGTAAGCTGTGATGCAGGCTTCCATAATGCGTGTCATGTGTCGCACTGAGGCAAGACAACGGGAACAAGCCGTGAGAAGAGGCAAAATAGGAAAGCCTCTTCCTTTCCTGTCCAGCCAGGCAATGATATGAGCCACAAGGGCTTCGCCGGTTGAGACGCCCACTCTGTTCAGCAAAGTCAGAGCATCGCTGAACAGACTACAGAATGCCATGTGCCTCTGCTCTAAACCAACTTCTGCAGAAAAAAAGAAGACAGAAGACAAAACAATGGAAACAACAATGATAAAACCAAAAACAAAGGTCTGCTGTTATCAAAGGCTGATGACGTTAGTACAAATCACAATGAGAGCATCTTACCCGGTGGGTTGAACGTGACAATGCTCTCCAGCAGTGTCTCCAGCTGTTTCTCCAGGCTGCTAAGGTTGATGCTGCCTGCTTGTTCCAGACTCACCAAGGACTGGACGCACCAGCACACATAAGTTCCAGCCTTCAGCGTCTCCTCCTGGCGCAGAAAAAGTAAAACAACGTCAAAGGAGTTCCAAGTTAAATCTGAGTTTAGGTTTCATTCTAGGCCAACTCTAGTTAATACAACTTTTCCAGAATGTAATATGTTTATGATGACAAATATATGTGATCATTTACTATTGTTTTATTTATTTATTATCATTGTTTTTCTGTCTCTGTCTCACCCTGTGTGGGGCTGTTTGGGGACAGGGTTGGAGCCCAGCAGCACCTCGTAGTGATTTAAGCAACAGTTGAAGTGCAGAATCAGCAGTGAGTAGCAGGGAAGGAGGGTAGTGGGTATTGACATATCCCAGAATGCCCTGGTATGAGGACAGGTCCAGTTGGTGCCACGGCAGAGATGTGGACTGGATCAACAGACTAAGCAGTGGTGAATCCTGAAGGTTGAGTAAAAGAGAATGAATGGAGAAGAAAAAACTGTGTGATTTGACTCTGGTGTTTAGCATAATAGTTTATGCTCACCTGCTGACAAAGGAGCTGATCCTCTTTTGTCAGAAAAGCCAGCATGTATAGTAGATAGGCCAACATGGTATGTGAGTCCTGAGCACCCATGTTGGGTAGAGCTGGATATGTTGTAGAAGTAGGTGGTGTTTGTAGGTGGGCACTTAAGACGCTGACCCAGTTAACCTCACACAGCAATTCTCCCAAAAAGAGGAAACAGCTCTTGGGACTCCCTCTCTCTACCTGCAGACAGGAGATAAAGAAGAATGAATCAAAAAGAAAAGTGTCAACTGAGAAAAATTAACGAGGATTTTTATGAACTAGAGAACAAAGATTTATTTTTTCTAAGAAGATTATTAATAACCATATTTGTAATCACACACTGATCATGACTCATGTATAGGACTACGTGGGTCTCCAGTTCGACAAACTGAATCAGGGACAGGCTGTTCAGGCTATAATTGTAAAGGCCATGAGAGGAATCAGGCCAAGGACTAATGTGTCGAGTTAACAAGGTCTGCTATGTCATGCATCTCTAGGTCAAAGTGCAGTGTTTGGCGGAGGGGTCAGGGTTTGTGGCTGACACTGTCAGAGGTCAGAGTAAAATGACTTAGAGTGCTTTTACATTGACCCTATACGGTTCAGCTGAATCGAACCCTGATAAGTTAGCCCCTAAAAGTTTGGTATGCTTTATCAGTTGAAACCAGACCCCAAAGTTGGGTGCGGCTCAAATTAACCACACAGAACAAAAAGGTGGCCTGGGTTTGATCTGTTTCACTTCAGTCACACATATCATAACTTACATTGAAGAGCTGTTCCATGAGCTGAGTGTCTGGGTGCAGGTGTCTCCAAGGCAGGCTGCGGAGGTGTGTGTGATACAGGTAGAGCAGGTATTCAGGCATACAGGGGGAAGTGCAGCTCTCACAGTACTGCATCATACACAGCCACAGGACACCTCTCTGACCAGGGAGCAGACGATCTGTAACACAAACAAACCAACAAACACAAACACTCACACAAGTGAATAACTTATACAGCATAGACTACAAAAACGGGCAGCAAATCACACATGAACTGGACAAAATACTGCTGGGAACCCACCTCTGAATTTCTGGTGCAGCGTATCAGCGATTTGAGCATACAGACCAACCAGAGATCCTGCAACAGCTGCATCGGTCTCAAGCCACGGGTAACACCTGGGGTTACTGATGTATACATATAATACATACATAAACATAGCATTGCGAACTGCTGATTTTTCTATGTGAGTAATGTTTTGTTTATGGTATGTTTTATGTAATATGTATAACATTTTCAGATATGAAGGAATTTCCTATTCAAGGAACAGCAATGTAATATAACTACTAACTAAATGAATAAAGGCACATTTACTATTTATTTTCTTATATCTAAGAAGAACATGTCCCTAGTATTTCTCCTCATGTTATCTAAAATCAATAGCAGAGGACAGTGAGTCAAGCATACCTGACGTCGTCCGTGTCCAGAGACAGGATCCAAGGTTTAAACATCTTCACAATCTTACTGTGTAGATCTTGCAGAGCTGTCAGAACATAAAGACCTTTTACTTTCATCATGACTTATCTCCAGTCTCACCATTTTATTTATCTGTTTACATATATACACTGTATATTACAACTGATGTTTTAGAATTACCTTTCACTATTTTGTTACTGCCCATTGACTCTTTGGCACAGCTGCTGAGCTGAATGTTGATCAGGCAGTTGACCAAATATCCCCACAAGGAAACCACTTCACTCACGTATGGTGTCCAGGCAGAGTACAGACCGAAACTGCGGAGGTCTGGCTTACTAAGACGACTCCGTAAAAAGTAATCACTCAGCCAATCCACTGTCTCATTCACCTGTAACCAACCAATAAATTGACACAACACAATGATGAACTAAAAGCGAAGAATGTGATGGGGCATTTCAAGCAAAAGGCAGCAGAGTATGAAGTTTGAATTATCTATTAAAAAAACAACAATAAATGGCATGAAAAGTGACTAGTGTTACCTGCTGAGGAGAAAGGCTGATGGGAGATCTGTAGGTAGAGGCTGGGGGTCCTACAGCATGATCAGAGTCCGTAGAGCTCTGCACTTGTTCACCTTTGCTCTTGGTGCTACGGGATGGAGGTAAGCAGCCCAGCACACGCAGAGTTACCTTCCAGCACTCTGGACTCAGTAACTGGTCTGAGGAACCTATTAATGTTATAAATACCTTTGATGAAGAAACCGTAGAACAACTATTACGAAAAAAAAATCAAATACAATGTTAGTTGACTTTTCAAGCAAAAATGCAAGACCATGTGATAAACCTTAGACTCAGCATAGCCTTTCTGGAACAAGACTAGACTTTTTAATCCTTCTCATGTAATCCTTTACAACAGTAGGCAAAAATGTAAGCGAAATTAAAAAAAACCAATTCAACTAAGTGATAATGGTGGCTAGTAACAGACAAACACTTACTGGTCATAAGCAGACGCAAGCAGTCACTGTAATGGTCAGGGAAATGGTAATGTAAAAGCCAGGCCCAATGTTTGGCGAAAAGGTGAAAAGGCATGAGAAGTTCAGGTTCTGGGTCTCGCCCACAGACGCAGAGAGCTCCGTGGATCAACTCCAGCAAACGGGTTCTCTCAGAAAACACAGGATGGGCTTCATTCAGCCACTGGCACAGATCAAACTACAGGGAGAGAGAATTCAAAGTCATTGTGGCTGCTGCAATTCCACTGCATTGGGTATGTATAGTGTATAGTAGCTGTATCGGCGACTGGGCTCACCTTAGTAAGCAGCATGAAAATGACATCAGCACTGTCAAGGTCTAAAGATGTAACGACTTCCTGGTACAGGAAGACAAGCTGATTGGGTGCCACATTGGGAGTGAAGAAGGGGGAAATGAGCGGGCATAGGCGTCTTTGCTCCAGAATTGTCTTCAAGATTTGGCCACATTCTTCTGCGTTGCCTTGAATAAACACCTTCACACAAAACAAAAACAAACTGTGCTGTACTATCAACATACATGGCTGAATACATCCCAGTACGATGTTCTTTTAAACCCCCCCTTTTTCCGTGCTTCACTTTACTTTTTTGTAAAACATACACACACAACACAACACACCTCCCACCCTCCCCTCTGTCCATGCACTCCTCTCTGTCCATACACTAGTTATGTGTTTTGTGCACCTGTCCGAGTATCTCCACACACGAAGAGAAGTATTGTCGTGTTGGGGGATGTCGCAGTGTGTCTTCACAAACAAAGGAAACCACCTGGTAGAAAGCAGACACGCCGACATTCTGCACTGCTGGGGATTTCTGCACCTTGTACATATTCACCAGAGCCCTGAGCACAGACAATTTACATGAGTCATAGCATCACTATTTTAACGAGACGCCTATTCTTTTTCCTCTCGCAGGTGTTTGCAGTTTCTCGGTAGCAGGATTTGTGTATACTGACGTGATAAAATTCTCTGTGTGAACAGCAGCTTGGGCCAGGCTCTGAGGAGGAGGAGCCATAGAATCGGCTTGCAACTTCTTGATGTCACTGCGCAGGGAAATGATCTGAGTTTGCACTGCCTCCTGTTTCTGGACACACTCGCACTGCAAAGTTACACACACAGACGCACATTAAGACATCATGTCAAATACTTACAACACTTCAACATGCAGGTGGTCTGTAGTGTGACTGGTCATACTGTGACAGTGATGTTGGCAGGTCCCTGGCAGGGCTGCCCTCCTTTTCCTTTACACTCGAGGGCCATGGTGACTTGTTCTGGTCGGTTTTTATACAATAGAGGAAGGCTCTCCAGCAGCTCCTGTTCCATTGCCACCTGTTGGGCTTCCCGTGCCACTGCAATTCTGACACCAAGACCAATACGAATTTTGGAATTAGTATGTTGGTGGTTTCTCAAGTGTTTTTTGTGTTGTTTATACAGACTAGTACTTGACATACCTGGCCTGTTCCTGCAAGATGCTGAGGTCCCGCCGCAGCAGTTCAGCAGAGGCTTTGGAGTCAGTGAGAGAGGCGGTCGGGACTTCGGCCACTGGAGCCCTCTGTTTTTGCAGTGCTGGAGCAGGACAAGGAAGTGGATGTTTCTGCAGGTTGGACAGGATACGCTCCCTCGCTGCACACAGAAGTACGGGATGATAAATGCTCACATCAATGGAAGATAGAAAAGAAAACATGTCATGCTGACATGCAGGATGATGTTGTGGCGGGTGAAACCAAAATGTAAATTTACAACATTTTACCCAGTTTTTATTTCTTAAATGTAATTGATTCATGCATCTACACATACTGTTTAGCAATCTCTGTTGGTCTAAAGTAGCAATTTTAGCAAACTACCGGTGTTTGTGCTCGTGTACTCAGTGAAGCCTGGGTTTTCGGTCAGGAGGAAGGCTGGCTCACTCTGCACCTTCTCCCAAAGAGACAGAACTTCCCTCTCATCATACAGCAATCGCTCCTGGTCCACATACTCGAGCCATAGTTCCTACAGTATAACGTGACAAAACACCAAAACACCAAACAGTGAGAATTACCACTTATAACTGAGGTAGGTTAAGAATATAGACACATATAGTAAGCATGCTTGAGCTCACAATAAGTCACACTCACCTGCTGCCGCTGCATAACCTGTGCCAGTCTGTGTGGTTCATACTCTGGGGGAAGGGAGGGAAGATATACTTCCTGCTTCTGCAGACTTTCGTCATCCAGCCACAGGGCAAAGACGCCAAACAACCTGCAGACAGAAACTCATTTGAGATCAAATGGCCAGTAGACAATCTGCAGTCTGGTACAGCTGACTTAACCACAGGAAACTATTTGAGTGCCAGCATCCTACCTGACCAACTCTGTGTGTAGCTGAGGAGAGGTGAGGTAAGGGGGTCGATGAGTGTCTGGGCTTTCGTCTCCAGGGCTGCTGGTGTCTGATGTGGGTGTGTGTGGTGGAGGTACCCTGAGGGCCTGGCTGGCAGCATGGTGGAAGTCTGACACCTCCTGTATTCTCTGTCTCAGGTCTCTGAGCAATGACGCTTGGTATGAGGACACAAAGAACCTTCGTCCAATACATCCGCCAGCAACCAGCCTAGTGGTTGATGAAACATTGATGAAACAAAGACATTCTCATGGTTTGGGAATTATGGTTTGCGTATGTGTGTGCATGTGTGTCATACCCATACTCAGGCCCAGGCTGTCTGAGGTAGAGCTGCAGGAACTTCTGCCATGTTAAGGGAAGAAGTGGGTGGTCAGGTGGAGTGGCTAAGGCCTGACAAGCCCAGCGGTATACTTGGAGTCGTAGCAGAGATGGGACTACAGGCAACTTCAGCCTCTGCTGAGCTTTCTGGCACACAAACAGATCTACTGTTAATCTCAAATTTATATTCAACAGCACACTGCGACTAGTGAACACTTACTTACTTACTATTTGTATGCATTTGAATGAATACCTTTAAGGCCTGGTCTGGAGAGATGTTGGGCTCTGACAAGAGCTCAAGTTCAACACAGCGTCTGAGCTGAGAATCTTCTTCAAACATGCCCTCCATATTTAGCACCAGCCAGGCAAACCAAACCTACCAACACAGAAAGTCCCAGGCCAGTCAGGAACGATACTATTAAAAGTATACCTACACATGCTGTTTGGGCATCTTTACCTCTGCAGCGAGGGACTGTCCCTCGATAAAAGAAGGCGTGGCATTTCCAGCAATCCAGCCAACCAGAGAGGAGAGCAGACCCCGGTCACCATGGTATCCCAAGGCATTCTGCATGAAATATGAAAACAGGACAATGTAACACTATAGTAGGTGTCACTGTACTCGTTCAGTATTATGAAACATAATAATACAGACAGCTTACAGTTTGTCTCAACTACAGTAGTGCAGTAGTGCTATATTTAGTATTTGCACCAGTGACAATGGTTTTTCTGTCTCTGGAGGGAATACCTTGTGCTGTTGGTACAGTAGTTTCTGTACACACTCCTCCTGGTGGTGTGTGAATGCGGCACAACAGATTTGATCCATTAGGAACAGGACAGTTTTGTCACGGTACCAAAGATTTTGCAGAGTCAGAATCCCAACCCAAAACTCCAAAACTGCCGCAGCCCCAACATGACCAGGCTGTGAACTATCCACCACATGGCTCTGGAAGACAAATACAAATTGGTACAGTCAGGAACCAAACAAAGCTAAGCCAGAAATCTAACCATAGATGGTGAGAAATTCTAAAAATTCTGTATGTTTGTTCTGTGATGATGGGGTACCTGATAATTACAATGAAAGCTCTTTGGTATGTACCTGAATGACACTGTTTAGCAGCCGGACATTATCTCCATAAGTGGCTCCTGTGAGGAGTGGGGCGACACGGTGGGTGACCTGCTGTGTCACACCTTGAGGACATACGCTGTCATACTGCAAAAACAGCTGGATGCAACTTACAAACCTGGCATGAAGAGAATTAGATGTGAGATATATTCATCTTGGAGAGGTAATTGCTGCTAACACTTTGTGTGAATATTGTTTTACTTACTGAGCATTATGAAGGAGGTAAAAGCTGAGCGGGTAGGTTGGGGGCAATATGTTGTCTAAGAGGTGTACAGCAGCTCTCAGGTGGCGCGACTGAATTAGAATCTTCAATAAACCGACTCCATCAGTACAAAATTGTTCCAAACTAGAAAAGCAATTCACACCAGCTGGCATCAATTAAAGCTGTATGGAAAATACAACTATAAAAGTACATCATGACTCCGTAATTGTGAACCAACCTATGTCCCACTGTTGTCATGGCAATGGACAGATAGCATCCAATTGGAATGCCTGCTTTCACAGCCTTGAGAACAGAGTGCATGGTGGGGGTGTGTGTAAGTTCTGGAGGTGGGTTAGATGCCAATGCGGGGGCAGACCAGGCCCCTTTAGGGTTCTGGGCATTGCCGTGGAGCTTCAACCTAAGCAGCAATTGCCATGCCCATTGATTAAAGGAAGCTTCAGGGGACACACCCAAACGCAGGACACTGGCAAGGTAAGACACCTGAATAAAGGAAGCAAGCCAGAGAGACAAAAAAATCTTAAAATTGGTGAATGCAAACACGTTGGTGTGCATTATATGTCTGAGAGGAACATGTGCGTGTCACCTGTTTAATCCCCTCTGATATGAGGCCACTGTAAGGTTTGTCAGTGAGATACTTCTGATAAGCTTCAGCCACCAGCAGAGCAACCTCACTGTGGAGAGATGAAGACAAAACCAAAGTGCCCTCCTGCAAAAAGAAAGAGACTCTGTCACAACAGGAAGACAATTTTCATGTAACAATAACCTCTTTGTACGTCAAAAGTGTCTCAAAATGGTTTTAACCAGGGACAGCTCATGTGTACAAACTCAGAGGTCAGACCCCTACAAACAAATTTTCAAACACAGTTTTAATAACTTGAGTCCTTGCCTACCTGTGTATAACCCCAGTTTAAGCCTTCCAGTATAACACAGGCCAGCCTGTTCTCTACAGCAGAGAGAGGATGCTGGAGCAACCAGGTTCCGATCACAGACACTTCCTCTGGCTTTGGCCGCCACAGGCTCAGAGGCAGTTCTTTACATAGGTAGAGTGCCACCTTAAAAACAGACATGGGCACACAAGCACAAAATCAAAACCTTGGGAGTTTGTGTTTTGTTGGAATATCAGTCAACTCCGTGCGGTTCACCTGTAAGACAGAATAAAATGCCAGTACCCACCATGCCCACAGCTTGTATGGTCTCTCTCAGCCTGTCCAGCAGCACAGAGATTATGTAAGGATGTGCTGTTGCTATTGCAGCCAGCAACTCCCGCCCCACCTTCGAGTAGGTTTCTCTGGTAGACACACTAACATAGGAAACCTAGAGAAGAAACAAGGACAAGATAGTATTGTGATGAACTATCACACTCTTAAATGCCATACATACTGTATATTTTGAATTACATCAAGAATTTTCCACTAAGTTGTTCAATGAATTTGTTCAAAATGCATTGAAACTACAGTCCTGAGACACTGTGACATTAGATGATACAAATAAACTTCATTGAGATTAAATGGATGTGTTCTAACACTTTATTCTGCATGTAACTGTCATACCTGGTAAATAAGCAGAGTTATGGTTGTGACAAAGGCAGGGTCTGAGCGCAAAGTGGGTGTGGCCATCTGTGCTAATGCAGTGAGGAGAGAGATACCATCGGAGCTGTTCACTTCACACAGCCAGTGTTCGAACCTTTCCTGGTGCTCTGGGTCTACAGCAAGCATAATCACGGAATATCATTGTGGTGACATGTGACTGAAAGGAACGATTCTGACCACTGATACATAAAGGTTATGTCTGTATACCTCTGAGAGCCTGAATGCAGGAATGTGTATTATTTAGAGTGATAGTTTCAAGTCCTGCTGTCTCTGCACATTGCATAAGATAAAGGACCCTCCACAGCATAGAGCTGGAAACAGTCCCATAAGGCATCTCAGACATGAACAACCAAATTCCCAACCTGCAGGGACAAACAGAGAAATTAATGTGAACGCCAATAAAGTAAATAATTTCCAGCTTGAGATGGAAAATGAAGGATAAGACCTGACCTCTTGTTTCTGAGCACATGTAACACAGCTCTGAGGAAGAGATGGTCATATTCCTGCTGCAGTTTGTCCAAAGAGAGGGAATGTGTATGAGCACTGCTTCCACTAGAACCACCACCAGTCGCACTCACATACTGGGCCCAGTGGTCACTGACATAACACACTGTCATTCTGAGAGAAATGAGAGAGGACAGATTCCACATAATTATTTTTTTGTTGAGTGACATTAATTCTGCCATACTTAGGTATCAGAAAAGTAAGTATTAATCATAAGAGGTTCTATTAGTGGTGCACTGACCGTATGATATGTCCTATTCGTTTGACCAGCTGTCTGTACCGTGCCCTGTTGTAGGTTTGTAGACCAAGAGCGAGAATTTCGATGAGCGAGGAAGCAAAAGCGAACACACGCATCATCTTCTGACTGGAGCAGGCCTGTGGCTCATACACACCTGGAACAAGAGTAATCTGTCAGATTATATCAAATGTGGAATTGCAGGAAAGCCAAATTAATAAAATTAATTCAGTACAACATAGGAAACAGAATTACTACTTGACACCAGGTGGGCTTCAAATGGGGAGTTGATAGTAATTTTAGTGTGTAAAATTAGTGTATAAAAGGTGGATACATTTACATATAATGGTGTAAAATCTTGGTGTCACTATCTTGAAAATAATCATAATTATATAAAACAGTTATCTGCCAGTTCACAGTGACGAAACTCAAATCATTCAATTAAATCAAACTAATCATCATTACGTGGGTTGCTCATCCCGAGCATGTCTGCATAGAGCTGCTGGAATGGGAACTGAGTCAACAGAGATATAAGGTCCTCCTCGCACAGCAACAACCAGCTGCTCTCTGGGTCCTCATCCTAAACACACAGAAATCCTATAAAACACGCTGTCTAACAGTAAGAACTTTATGTAACTTCAGTTAATATATTTAATAAATGTAACTGCAAAATAAACAGGTATTTCTACTAATTTCATGAATTGAATTGGTTATGTTCTTTAAAGTATTTCCCTCTATTTTCTTTTAGCAAATATATCTCCTAAACCTTGTATTACTTTTCTGACTTTCAGACTTCCAAATGCATTCACAGCCTTAATTACCTCTTCTCCACCTTCGTCCACTAGTGTCCAGTTGCCAGACTCAGGACCAGAGGCTGTTGAGCCCAGGCTCTCACATGGCTTCATATGACTCAGGAACTCTGCACGGTGTCTGAGCCAGGATACAAGGCCAAAGACAGCAGAAATTAGGACAGTAAAACTTAAAATCATATCCTATCATCTAACAGCATTACCAAAGCTATACAGGTTGCATATCCACACAACCACTTATCTGACCCTTTATTTACCTGGATGGTGACATTAGGATGGCCAAAGCTTGCATGAAGTGCTGCACTCCACATGAGTTTCCCAAAACCTTGATCTGATGGTAATAAAAAACAAAAAGCTTATCCACTGTGCATTGCCTTTCTGACAATGATTCATTGTTAGAAGCCTGCATCTAACCTGCAAAAAAGATGCAGCCCACTTGCCCAACCCAGCAGGACAGCATAGCAGATGACACAGCAGGAAGAGGTGCTCTTCAAACCTTCCAATGTGCAGCAGTACTGCCACCTGGAGAGCAAACCAATGAGGAAACCAAACAAACAAAATACCTATCCCAGTGGACCATGGGGTAAAGTGGGGTGGGTACGTGTGACTTTACCAGTCTTTCCAGCCATTGATGAATGTCTGTTTGGAACTGTGTGTCATCCAGGACTCTGCGGGTGAAGCTGAACAGAACACTGATGGCTTCTTTCAGTGGCTGCAGAGAGCATGGCTTCATTTTGCTTTCAGAACAATCTGAAAACCGCAAAAAACAGATGGCAAAAGGCATCTATGTCAGTAAAATTAAAGTGTTATGTGTGGAACACATTATTTTATCCACATTTCGATTTAATGCATTAAAATACTGTGTCCACTTCACAAGGATGTACAAAGCAGCTTATGTGTCTCACCTTTTAACAAACCATATAAGTATGATTCCACTTGGAGGCGAGACAGCAGGGCGGTGTATGCATGCAGTGCCACCTTTTGGTGAAGCAGCTCTGCACGAGCATCAAACAGTCTCCTAAGCTCAGCCAGCACACCCTGACTAAACTCTGCCTGCTGAAAGCGGTGGTACCCACACACCTTAGACTGGTCTGCACACACACCCTATTTGAAGAAATCATATTTAAAGTGTTGTAACGATTAAGAATCATCAATGTTTACTTTAGATCATTGTTTTGTTCCAGCACACACACACACACACACACACACACACACACACACCTGAAGTGTAAGCTGTTCATCTCTGAAGCTCCACAGACGGTTCTGTGTGCTCTTGCAGTCAGACGACTGTGTGTGTAACTGTGCATGTGACTGTGTCAATTGTCTACGGCAACGCCAGTAGTTCTGCAGCAGCTCAGTCAGTTCATGGTTCTCCTGCCGAGCCAGAGCACAGAACTGTGCAGCACACACCTCAACACCCTCTAGCCAGGCTTTTAACCCCCCGCCTGGTTCCCACATGCTGAGCTGTTCCAGTGTGAATGCCTGCAGAAGGAAGTAGAGATGAAATCAGGCCACAGTGAAGGTCTGTAGTATCTTAATAACTATAAATATAACTTGATTTATGTCATATTGACAAAATCAAATGTCAATATTTTCACAAAATACCTTGATAATGATTATGATCAGATTTATTCATACAACTGCCATTCACTTGACTCTGTTGGTGTGTAAATCAATCAGCTGTAACGATGCCAAAGCAAGCAGACACAACCACTATCACATCATGATATACAATACTCACAACCATGCCTACAACCTTGGTGACATGTCAACCCACAAATCACAATATTAAAATGAATATTTAATATTAACTATCCAATAATATTGACCAAGCATTTTATAATGATGTACATCAGCCAGCAGGGGCTGTGCTGGATTTGAAAAATTGCATGTTTAGTGGATTTCAAAGTATGTATACTCTGACATTTCTCATACAATAACTTATCCAACAAACTGACAGCTGGACTGGAAAACAAATGGAATTTAATGAAACATAAGGTTACCTTAATCTCTGGCTCTGTCTTCGGCAATTCTGGGTAGAGTTTGCTCATTGAGAGTTCGGCTACTGACTCCAAAGGTTGCAGACTCTGAGGAGAACATTCCTGTTCAGCGAGTGCTAATACTGCAGGGCCCCTTCCACAACTCCTGACAGCCTGCTCATGGAGATGTATCATGGCCCCCTCCTCCATTATAGGGAGAGATGGGTAAAGAGCGGGGGCACTTGGAGCATTTGGAATCTGAATCTGAGTTGAAACTGAAGACGGAGGCCATAATTGTTTTTCAGTCTCAAGCTCAGTGGTCTGCAGTGCAACCCTAAGCTCTGTCCCCTGAGATCCCACCTGCCCATAATCCTTTGACTCTGTTGCTGGCTGTGTTGGAGGCACTGTAACTTGTGTTGTCTCTGATGACAAACTCAGTGTTGTCTGTAAGGTCTCAGTTGACGCAGATGTGAGTAACGTCTTTGATGAGGTAGTCTCCTTCTCCTCAGCCAGTGGGTTTGATGGCTGTACTTTTGTGTTGTGGGTCTGAGCAGGGTTTTGCTGCTGCTCCTCGGGCTCCTGGCAGGGCAGGCTGAGGGGGACATCAGTGAAGCCAGAGCTGGAAGCCTCGTCACACACAGCTGAGGGAACTGAGGCTCTTTGATTTTCCTCTGGCTGCCTCTGCTTCTTGACCGTCTGAAATCATACACATTACACAACAAGTGGACATCAAATCAATTCTCCACAGGCCAGTAACAACTTAGATCCGGCCTGAGTGCAGAACACGTGAGAATCGACACAATGATGAGCAAGAATGTAAATAATAATCTCAATGCAGTGATCCAGTGTTTGAAACTGTCATTTCATATAATAGGGATGTTGAATTTCACTGTGTGTTTAGTTCTAATGATCTCTAAGTGCACCAAAATTGGTATGAATATTCTATGTCTCTGGCGTGGACAAGTCCACCACCCATATCTACTTTGTAACTCTGTGACGGACATGCCCTTTATCTACTTGAACAGGCTCTCTTTCTTACTTCCCAAATTAGAAAAACCAAAAATGGGGAAAGTCGAACGACTGGTTGTGAATTTAATCACCTGAGGTTTTCCACTGCTTTTGGACTTTATCTTCTTCGGTCGCACAGCCTCCATGATCAGCTTTCGGTTCACTTCAGCTTTTCACTCCTCCAGGTCACATTCGTACACAGCTGAGTTTTTTGGAAGAGAAGATTTAGGAAACGAACAGTGCACATTCATAAAGCAGATTTCCGGTGTACAAATACAAACAACAACCTCTAGTTAGCGAGGTCTATCCTCAAGATAAGCAGCTAGTTGGCTGGTTGGTGGTTGTAAACAAAGCAATACCGTCTAGAGACGTTACCGACACATGCTAGCATATCTATTGTCAGCAAGTAAAAAGTGGGAAATCGACATCAACAGCAATAAAACAATTTAAAACGTTGAAGCTACAACAGCTAAGCTAACACACACTCGTTAGCTTGTTGCGTTATCTGATTTCTCAGTATTTTTATATATTTACCAGTAGCGCCACAAATACTCCGTATTGTTGCTCACTTTGTTAAAAATACATATCATGGCTTCCAGGAGAATGACATTCAATGGTAACACATAGTAACGCAGTCCGCGAGTCAGCTGTCATTTGTTTTGTTTTGTTCCAGAACTCAGGCTATCGCAATCTCTGATCACGTCACTACTCTACGTCTTTACGGGAAGCCAGAGAGCTCAAACTATTGGGCCGTATGACGTCCCGTGTTTTGGTTTGCTAAATGCTACGATAGATCGATCGGAGCGGTGGGCCACCGCCGCGTTATTTTGTTCCCACCCGAGATTTGACAACCACGTGGGCGGTTCAGGAAATGCAGTGGCGTTGATTTCACAGACAATGCGAAATTTGAAAATAAGAGAATTTCTAAATGGTACAAGTGCACCATTTCTAAATATCTTTTTACGAAAAAACGTCTCTCCTTACAAACGTCACCCCAGCGTCATTTGTAAATGTCTGTTTACCTAATTTTTTCTTGATTCATCAGAACGGCGTAGACGGATGTCACATGAATTCTGTTACGGTTTCATGGTATCCAGACTCATAACTCTTTCCTGTTTTGATTTTCTTGCTCTCGGCCCACCCTCAGACATTTGTGACCAATGAGCACAGTACTACCTATTGATAATTTTCGTTTGCTTGGATTTTTTCCTGTGTCAAACCCAACTCAGTGATAAATACAGTATTGTAAACATTGTGTGATAGATTCAGACTGGATCAAATGGAAATCGGGTCTGAAGAAATTACATAAAACCACAGGTTCAACATTTTGATCGTTCAAGGCCATGTTGATTTTTCCACATAGAAGAATTCAACATTTATTGTTACATTTGATTGGTAGAATTTTTAAAAGAGCAAGGATTATTGTACTTATTGTAAGGGTGTATATGTGTTTGTGCAAAGAGTCAAAGAAACATTTTCTCTAATAAATTCCAATCTTAATTATTAAATATTTGTAATACGTAAAACGTCTACCCAGTGCATATTCTAAATTGTAAAGATCATTCTGATGTGGAATTTCAAACTTAAAGAGTAATCTTGTAAAGCTCTGACATTTTACAGATGTGATCAAATGAGAGCAAAGGGAGATAGCAGAAAAAACATTTATTCACAACTGTATATTGGACAGAATAAACAATTTCCCTTTTAAACACTCACTGCTGCACTCCCCCTCAACGAGCAGTAGAAAAACAAATTTTTCGGCTTTACATGTGTATCAGGTCGCTGTCCTTACCCGCGATGGGTTACAGAGAAACATGGGTGCAGCATCTCAGTGTCTCATCTTGATAAGTGTCAGTGTCACTCTTGATAAGTCCTGGACTGGTTTCTCCCACAATTGCCGTACATCAAATCTCCAATGGCAGCTGTTGGACCTGCTGTCGTGACTTTCTTCTGCTTTCTGTTTCATTCAGGGTATTCAGGGTTTGGCAAAGACACATGGCTCTGCTCTGGGTGGGGTGGAAGACAGCTGGAGGATGACAGTTTTTGTTTTCCAGAGGTGTGGCAGACTATTAGCCTTGTGTTTTTATTACGGGTTGGAGAAGGACTGCGGGATGGGCTAATCTGATCAACTCTATCCTGACTGTATATTCTCTGTAAAGGAAATTGTTCCTGTGTGTATGTGTGACTTGGTGTATCCTGGAGTGCATCAAGCGTGTGTTGTGTGTATGCTTGACTTAGAGCCAAGCCGAGGATCTCTGTTTTCTCCTTGTAAAAACGCAATTCTATGCCTCGACGCCTCGCCAATACCAGTTCTCTCTGTGCTACCTGTAGTTCCTCCCCCAATCGCCCTGGTGACCTCTGCTCCCGTCCCAGCCAATCCAAAGCCATGCTGCTACGCATGTACTCCCCGAGACCTCGCTGAGAGTAATAGCTTATCACGCTCTAAAAGGTCAAACAAGAAAGTACTTAATCATTCTCATGCAACAACAGATGTATAAATATAAAAATCCTCCAAAGTTTACTGTAAGTAGAGTCAGTAAAGTGTAGAAAACGATGGGAAATAATAAAATTATGAAAAAGACTGTATGCCTTATATATGTACTGTACCTGTCGAGAGTACTGTTTGTTCCTCAGAGCCTTCAGCGTTCCATTCCAGTGCAACAGCTGGAACACAGTCATCATCTCCTACAAACATGGGGAGACAGAGGGTGAGTCTGGGGTAATACTTTGAGGCATGAACTCATATATTCAGCACTGTATAAGTACATCTGACAAAGGTAATAAATTACAGGGATCTGTCTTCAAACCATAGCTAAACTGTGGATGAATGGTTTGAAAAGCTAGTCTAAATCTGCACCAGGTACGATTTCCCTGCTTCACTGTCTGGCTGAACAGCTGCTACGTGTCAGCAGGTTATAACATTTGTGTCACACAGACAACAGAGAGTCTATACATTAACTTAAATTGACCTAATGACACACAGGTGGGAAATGTAATATATAAATAGTCTGATGTTGAAGTCATCCTTTTAACCTCTGGTCTGTTTATTCTATTTTTGACTCCATGTGAATCGACCAGCCAGACTATCTCTTCAAATTATTAGCCAAACTTACAACAGTGACCAGAGACTACATACCCAGGGTGCATACATTTAAGATTTCATATTTACATCAGAGTGTTTTGCTCACATGTTCTGTACACGTGAGCAGGAGGAATGATAATGAAGCCATTTCCTGGTGCTAATAACAGTTAGACATATGCTTATTTACATAGAGGTAGAAATATTAGGTGTTTCATACTATGACTCCCAGCCAGAGGTCTGAAAGTGAGAGTGGAGTTGGAACAAATGAGTGTGGGTATAACCATAACAATGAAGAGTGCTCCATTGTTATGATTATACCCACACTAACCACCCAGTAAGGTGTGCTGTGATGTTGTTTATGTCCAGCTTTATTTGATATACATCTCAAGTATATATGGTGTACCTGGAATTCCAGCATGGTCCGACCTATGTAAGAGTGGAGTAACAGACTGTAGGTTCCTATACTGGTGCTAGAGTCACAGGCATCCTCTATAGAAACCTACACAGAGAAAATAATTCACTTTTAAACAAACATTTTAGGATCAGCGTCTCAGTTTGAATGTGACTAAATCAAGCAAGGTAACATTACAGCGCAGTCTGTGGCTGCCTGCTGCAGGCTCTGTGTGATAAACTGAGAGCTGATGCGTCGACATGGAAGCTCGTTCATTAGTGAGTTCATTAGAGCCACACGAGCTGCATCCCTGCGGGCCTCCGCCTGAGTGTCACATACCTGAGGATGAGGAGATAGTGGACAACAGGGAGGATGAGTTGAAATTATGAAAAACAACACAATGCTTAAAAGGAAAAATATAGGAAACTTGCTTAAAGATTAACTCGTTTTTATTGATACATGTGAGTCAAGGGCTGATTAGTGCAGTTTCTGCTTTACACGTTGTGGCATCACAGCTAATCATGGGATCAGAAATCAAATCCCCGAGAGATTGAGAAGCAGTCAGGGTAAAAACAATCTCAAGCCATTAGGAAACACCATGACCTTTAGCTTAACAAAATCAATATCCAAAAGTATGTGTGAGTCATTTATTCATGAATTCACAGTGGATCCTTATGTAGTGTTCACTATGAAATATGATGCATTCAAATTCACACATCATATTTGTGATTTATTTGTGCGTAACTTGATATGCTAAAACACACCTTGAAGTTACCAAAGCAGCTTCCTCCTGGCAGGGTGACATAGCAGACGTAAGGAGGACCGGGGGAAGAGGCAGACTCATACAGCAGCAAGCTCTCTGTTGTATCGTGAGAAGAACCATCCGATTCACTGGATGATTGGTTTGACTGGCTGCTCGTCTGCTTCTGCTCCCAGAAGTGGTGGAGCATGGCTACCACATTCACTGCACAGATATAAGGACACATATCATACAAGTTTGAGGACTGACTGAGGGCACTTGTGAAAGAATTGATCATCACCATCCGAAGAAAACCCAAAAAACAATCTGTTCCATAAGAAAGAAAGATATGTTAATTTACAGTAAGTTTGTGCTTTGTGTCTAAAAATCCTTTGTTATCAAATGTGAAATCAACATTCCTAGAGTTTATTTTTGTGGAATCAGGTGGTGTAGGCCACCACCCTGTTACCTCCTCTCAGTTTGCACAGATCAGCATGTCTTAACCCACTGTGCTGTTTCTAATCATGCAAAGGATTTAAAAGCTCTTACAGTGCAGAAATCAGCTCCCTACAGTTCAGTCGGTAACTCAGTGCATGCAATGTACCTGCTAGGAAATATGACAAAGCTACAAGAAAGCAACGCGGCCTTTGTATTTATTGTTTTCTTCAACATCAGGTTGTTAAAAATCACAAATGCACTCTTTCAAAAAGTGAAATAAGTGAAATATAGGATGCTACTGTTGTTAGGTTACTCACAGTCTTTAGGGCAGGTGTCGGTCTCACTCAGGCTTGGCATGATGCTGTCCCAAACGTTCATTCCATTCATCATTCTGTATTGTTTACATCCACGTTCCTCATACACTCGTTAAGTTCCGCTCACACATGCTCAATCAAAATTGAAATGGTTTCAACTCGCACATGGCCGTTGAAATGAATAGTCTCCACATAACACCTCAGGGCAGAAATAAAATACAGAATGAGCCCAGAATTTGAATGCTCCTCTACTTTCCCTTTTTCCTCCTCCCAAACTCCCTCTCCTTTCCCCCTCCTCCTCTCCTGTGTGAACATCTCACTAGGACTTCTTCTCTCCTCTGAAGCAGACCACCTTTGTCACCCTCATTGCCAATTAGCTCAGAGGCCCCCTCTCTCTCCCCACTCACACACAGAGGTCCAGAGCTGGAATGCTGGGCCCCACCCCTCGGTCAGTGCAGCTGGCTAATCCCTGAACACAGGCAGTTACAGATCTGTACAAAGCTGGCAAGTTGAACCTCAGAACTGCCCAATGTACCATCTAGAAGAAAAAGGAAGGATTATTCAGCTGGTGACAAAACTCCCTACTGAATGAAGCAGTTTTTGCATAAACTATCTTCAGCATCCAGAAACCACCTTTCCCAAAATATACTGGTGACAGAATAGTTGGGGGTGGGACGGTAGCATACGTTTTGACTTCACACACTAATCTCAGCCCACTGTGTCCTGGGTCGGAGCCCCTTTCAGCCTCTTCAATATGAATAGCCTTTGTTCAGGCCTGAATTCATGCACTCTCTGAAAGCCTCTTACTCATTAATGAAGTAAAAACTAAAAAAAAGTGCTTTTCTCAGTTCCTCAGTCCACTCCTCTTTGTATGTAGAAATGTGTCAGTGAACAAGTAAATAGCTATGTGGACCCATTTCCTGCACCTTTTCATGGTGTTGCATTGGTGTGTCCTGGAGCATGTACGCTCCCACATGTTCATTTCAGCACCTACTGATTTGATTGGCTGCTCAGGAGGCCGGATGTAGCAGTCTATTCAAGCTGTAAGTCCATGTTTGAGACCTCTGATCCTTTTCAGTTTAGAATAAAGGCTTTCGATTCCATGAACTTTCCTTGTATTTGAATTTCAAATTTCTGCCTGCATCAGTCACTGTCACCATTATACATCTACAACACTGTAGAATTATCTTAGAAAACAAAACAGCCAGTAGTTTGTTTGATGTAGAAATATTTTGATCATAAATTTGAGTGTTTGTTGTGCCTAGTATGCAGGGTTGCATTCAAAGCTACAAAACAATATTTCCAAATGTTGTTCGTAAATGAGTAAAACAGCAGTTCATTTTAAAATGTTTTATTGTCAATAATTATGTTGGATTATTTACATTGTTATTATTATAACATTATTTTATGTTTTATTTGTTGGGCTTTGATATATGCTTGTGTTTACCTCTGACACAGGAATAAAGGAAAGACAAAGCATTGATGTTAACAGAAGGATTGAGTGTTGACCATGCTATTCTCCATCCTGCAGTTCCATTTATCCCCAGAAGGAGGCAGTCTCCATACTGGACTTGATGTTACTTAGGTTCTCTCTCCTAGCTTTGGTCACCAGGTTGGCCTCTCCCTTCTGCAGACGTCTCCTCTGATCTGCCTTCTGCTGCTTGCTGAGCTGCTTTCGCACCTTCTGACGCACTATCTCCTGCAGGGCAAACACAATCAGGACAGATGACTACACATGTACACACATGTGCACTACCTCTGTGCAAGGAAACCAATTCATGGCAACATGTCTACTGACATGTGATATGTAACAAATACTAACTGGTGGTATGGTGGAGCAGCTCCCAGTGCTGCCCATTGTAGCCTCACTGTCTGTCCTCCTCCTTCTGTGCTCTGCCATGTGTAGAAGGCCATCTGTATCTCTGCAGGAGAAAAAGCATGAAATGAATGTCACACATTGATATAACACACACATTAAATAAGCGTCAGTAATTATATTCATTTGAACATGGAACAAATATAACAAGATCTGGTGACTCTTATACTTTATTTGGCTTAGGGATAATGATAACCTTTCACTGAAATGGATAATCAGGGGTCTTTACCTGAAGGGTTTAAATTCCTTGTTGGAGGCAGAAAGATCTGTCAGCTCTGGGCACACATCCTCTGATTCATTTAAGCCATCCTCCAATTCTCTCTCTCCCTCTTCATCACTTTTAGTTACAGGTGGCATTTTAGTCTCTTTCTGTTGCCTCCCTTCCTCCTCATGATCGATATCTAAATGTTTGTTGCTGACTTTCAGACCCTCCAGTTCCAGTAATGTGTCTTTATATTCCTCCATGTTCACACCGTCTTCTCTCTCTTCGCTTTCAACAGTATCATTTGTTGTCTGTTCATCATCATCATCATTATCATCATCTTCTTCTTCCTCCTCCTCCTCCTCCTCCTCTCCTTCTGGCCCAGCTGGGTGTAGTAAGGTAGCATCGCTCTCCATGTCTTTGGTGAAGCCACTGGCTGAGACCTCAACATCTAATGAGCAGGACCGCCTGCAGGTAGAAAAGATAAATAAAGTAGTAAGTTCACAACAAACCCTTTTCAAACACATGTAGGTCTTCTAAACTTTTCTGTGTGTCACATTTTTAGTTTCTACTTCTACGGACTGTTACTGAATTTTCATGAGAGCAGAAACTTGCAATTCTAACATGGTGACTGCACCACAATTCACAAACCCCCACAAACAATTTAGCCAATTACAAAAACAGTAATGCAATGCAATGTTTCGGACAAGATGAGTTTCCAGGAGAGTATTTGTGCCATTTTGAAATAGATCTAATTACCTGATGTCTTTGAAGGTTGGGTAGAGCTCGCTTTCATAATTGAAGCGTTTTGCAAAGAAGTCTCTGACACATTTGACATCTCGGTCAAAATACCTAAAAATGAGAGCTATAGATGTCAAAACCAGATAATATTTTTTCCATTCATTTTGTGCTTGATTACTGTAATGGCATGGCGGAGATACTGACCATTCAGCATTGTGATGTGATGTTGACACCATTTGAGGGAAGTCAATCATAGTTACATGGTCCTGGTCATCCAATATAAGGTTGAACTCATTAAAGTCACCGTGTATCAGACCGTGGTTGGCCAGTTTGACTATGAGTTCCATGATCTCATTGTAAAGCCCTGGTGGATCCTGGAGCTCATGCACCTGACACCTGCACAAAACAATAATAAGAGGAATTAAAATACTGTGCAAACTATTGAAACAAGAAAGTAGGGATGGCAGTGATACATACAGCGGATAACCGTTAATGAGCTCCATCACTACAGCATGTCTGTTATAGTCCACAGGCTTGGGAACGGGAAATCCTCGATCATACAAAGCCTTGGAAATAATGAGACGAAACTCAGAAGTCACCAAACAAAACTGGGTTCCTACATCATAAGGAACATTAAAATAATAATAATAATTTATAGTGTTTCAGATATGGCAGCATTCCGACAGATACATGCAAAGTACAATCAACAGAGTTGATGCCTTACCTTCATGTATGCAAACTCCTTCGTGGCAGAAAGGCGAGATAGGTAGAGCCAAGACATGTTCTTTCTATGTTTGTGGTAATCTCTCTTGTTCTTCAGATTCCTGAATGAGGTCCGCCCCAGTCTGTGAAGCTTCAGCGCATACTGTTCTCCTGATGGACTCGCCACTATGTATATATCTAAAAGAGACACATTTGTTGTGAACATGAGAGTTTGGCCAACAAGAAAAACTGACATTCATGCGCGCACAAGCTTTGTTGGTCTGACAAAAAATATTCTTGTGTCCTGTCAGAGCATTTAAATTAAGATGCTTGTTCAGTGTTACAGAAAGCCACTTATGTTCATAAATCCGTACTAAATTTCACAGCTTATTAAAGGGATTTTCCCTGTGAATGTGAAACATATATGCACATTTATCTTATTTGCATCAAGCTCATGATTATGATCTTATTTATAAACCCAAACAGTAAGTTTAATAACACATTTTTTACCTGACTCCTTCCCCACACCCATCTGGTTGCCAACTGAGATTAGCACTTCCCTGGCACACATAGTCTTCAAAGCCAAATAATCATATCCTCCATAGTTCAGCCTGTATCCCTGCACCGCTGAAATCGACATACACAACACATTAGAAATGTGCATTACACGTATAATCTCCATTAGCACGTGTGAAGTACAGAAAGCATTCCTCTTATGTTTTCTTACTCTTGCTGCGCTCATAGACGACAAGTTTGTGTTTGACAAGCTCCCTCAGGACCTTGTTGCAGCCGCCGTGTTTAAGGCTCGCGATTGAGGACAGTAGACTCACTGGGACAATCTCATGGTTCTTCATGCCCATCTCAACCTGTGGAGAGGGAGTAAACACAGTATGCTGACAGGAGTTCTAAAATTCAAGTCTAATTATGTCATTGTCATTATTATCCTTAGGATTCTGTTCCATAGCAGACAATTGAGCCTCATACTAGACCCATTAAAGTAACCCATAGGTTCGTACGGCATAGCTTTTATTAGCTCAGCTACAATATAGTTTCTGATCCACATGATGAACACAAGTTAGCAGTTAGCTTAGCATGGGCTAGGCTAAGGGACAGAGTACACATGGCGAAATAATCTACTTACTGCAGTGAGGACTCGAAAGTCATCTGGGGATAAATACCGCAACACTACGACGTTTAATTTTCCCATTTTCAATGTGGATTAATTAATCTGTTGTTTTAATTTCTCCAGCTAAGACAGGCACATTTTCGTAAACACACGTGCCAGGCGGAAGTAGCTAAGACGGAAAGAGAATTCGCCTTACAAAAACTTTATTGACAACATTTTTAGAGTACAAATAACACAAAGTGGAACCGCAGTGTTGGCCAGCGTTTGAGTCAGGTAGATCATGCAGACAATACGTTTTGTTAAAAAACATTTCATTTGTTATATAAGATATAAAATAAGGGAGTTGCATTGATTTTCCTTTAGATTCCACCTTGTGTAGGTGTTAGAGACAATGAGGGGAGGACCATGTAGTGAAACAATCATAGGGCTCAGGAAATAGAGGATAGAAGGATAGAAAGGATAGAAGCTGAGTCATCATTCAAATCTCACATGCATTCCAACCCTGAACTGTTTACCTTAAAGTGTAATTGTAAGAGTTAAATGCTTTTCATGGGGTTGATTTCAACTATTAAATGTAAGAAGGTTATGTGTAATTATAGTAAATCAACTTGTTTCCATCTGTTATTAAATATAAAGTATTAATTAGAAATCACATAAACGTTTGTTTTATTGCTTGCATCGTGTTAGTAAAGCATCTGGCGTTAGACTATAGGTAGGTAGGCAAATAGATATATAGATGGATGGGTAGATTGAGAGATACTTTATTAATCCCAAAGGAAATTCAGGCTGTATTATAATACAGCTGCCAAATTAGGTACTCTGAAATATGTTCATGTTCCAGAATTTTTGTAGGGCTCCTCATGTTCATACATTAATGGTTTATGACAGGAAATGTTTTGTAGTAGTAGTTTTGTAGTAATAGTTATGTTTTTCTTATCATTTTGTTTTTCTGTGACTTAAGTCGAATTTGATCCCAAAAAATAATTGTAGATTAAACAAACTGACCATCTATTGGGGCTGAATGTGTGTGTGTGTGAGAGAGAGAGAGTATGAGACATAGAGATTTGCCTCAGGTTTTCTGTTGCCATAGCAGCTGGATTTTGTGCATTCCTCTGGCAGGTAGGTTGTAAACAGAGGTGTGTGTGTGTGTGTGTTTGCCCTAAACCTCTGTGACAGACACTGCTCTGTTACTATGACACACACACACACACACACACACACAGAGCACATCTAGGCTGTGGTGTTGACTCAGTGGAATTCCTCTGCTAGTTTATTTAACATTTTGCAGTTCAGCAAGTGCCTCTGTCCCACAGAACCAAGGCATGCAGGTTCTGTGAGAGTGTATTGTGTGTGCTCGTGCATAGATTTGTGAGCATAAATGAAAATGAAGTAACTCATTTGAAAACACCAGTATATTACTGAGGACAAATCTGAGAAAAGGACCTCTGTTTGAGTCATTCATGGCCTAGGTGCTCCACAAGTCAAGTATTTGGCCATTCACACTGTGTGTACTACATTATGGGTGTTTTCTGTGCCTGTGACTTCTTAGTGCTCCTGCCTGTTTCCTGTGTCACTGAGGTATGTTGTGTGCACAATCATCTCCAACAGGTGTGTCATAAATAGCACACAAATACATTGCTTTCTATACAAACATCCACAGTATATCAAAAACATAATATGACACACCATTTCAAACTGTAATCTCAAGATTAGCAGGACTTCAAAATGTTTCTGACATTTTCACAGTATAAGTTTGGGTGACGTAGGATTTATTATTATCATATTGATGTTCATGATGTCAGCCTTTGAGATCTAGATCCATCCCGTTGAATTGTGTCAAGAAATCCAGTGTTTTAGGGTTCATCATTTGCAAATTAAATGCAAATGAAATTCTTCTTTGAGACGCTAGATGGCACTGTGATATAGACGGATATGGAGTGCATGTGAGCTGCGAGGCTCAAGGACAATTGTCTCAACTTTGGTTTGTCGGAATCGCGTCTTTCATGTACGTTCACCTGGTAAATTGTTTGGTCTGACGTGGCTTTGAGATTTGAAGGTAGATTTGCATTTCTAATCCCTCCAGGTCTTTGAATCCAGGTTGAGCGGAAGAGAGCAAAAATACGGCCCCGGCATGAATTAACCGATTGCTTAGCTGTTTCACCATATTGCTCAATCCCATTCTAGTGACAAAATGTCACTCGGGTAGAAGTCTCGTAGCATGCGGGGAAAACCATTTGTTTGGCTTTCTTATTAACTAGAAATTATTCACAAGACCACCCTTTGAATCCTCACACTTTTAAAAGTATAAAAATGATTTAAAATTTGGGTTTAAGGGGAAAACAATTGTGCATTTGAAATGATTTTTTTCTTAAATTGGTTAGTGAAGCTACTTGTATATAATGCTAGTTGGTTTCTGTGGTATGTTTTTCCCATTAATTTTCTTGCACATTCCATGCTGATCTGGGTTTCCTGCCGCTGGGAACACATGATAACACTTTTACTTGATTGCATATATATCTAATATTAGATCAACTTTGATTTGATTATCTTATCACCTCATTACTCAATTTATCGTAGGAATTCACATCATCTGCTGATTTGATACTTGGGTGAGTATGTATACAAAATACTTCCCTTGTTTATTATTCTATGAGGACATACTTTTAAATGTGTAAATCTGAGGAGGTATGATAAATTTGATGATATCGAAATAATATCAATGTTTTTTTCTGATGAAACGTGGCTCACTGCTATGCTCTCAACCTCTCCAGAATGAATATCCAGAGAAAGAATGTATTGTTTACGGAGCCTATGACGGACTTGTCTTCTGTTTCAATGAACTGTGGTGCACAGGCACAGGCCACAGAAGAACGGAGTCTGGACGAGACAAGCCAGGCTGGGAGCAAAAAGAGATTGTGGACCCACCCGCCTGTGTGTGGAATTACTGTATCTGGAACGTGGCAGGACAGCCATTCCTGTAGGTTTCTGCTCACATAACACACCCAGACATAAGCACACACGCACACACACACACACACACACACACACACCAAATAATGTCTCCTTTCCAGATGTGTCTGAGGGAACTTTTCGTCACACTTCAGCAGTCTTCTGCCATTCCATGATTTTTCTCCCTCACCCCTTTTCTATGTTTTCCCACCTTCTCCCCAGCCCTGGCTGTTTGGAATGTAACACATCTGATTCAAAGGCGGTTTCCATTAAAACTCCTATGCTAAGGTTTTGCACAGTAACCCAGATTTACTTCCACCTTGTGTGTGTTCAGCGGTCTTCAGTGTGTGATTTAAAATAAGATGGCCCCATCCACGTTTCGTGTATAGAGAGCAGAATATCCTCATTGGACCTGCAGTGAATCAGGATCCTGTGATTAGAAATTAATGAACCTCTTGTTAGTTTAGGATGAAAGTGAGAGTTGGATAGGTCAACATGATGAAAGGACCTTTCAGCACTGACTGCTGTGAAGTGAGGAGAACCCCACATTTGATGTATCAAACCTAGGAACCCTTCCCCCTTCTGCTACATACAAATATGACAGAAATTATTAGGGCTTTGATGATGCATATGACTTCAAGTGTTTCCATTATGGTAATTCCAACATTTTCAATGGGTATTATTATCTTTAAAGGGCCACTGAGCAAAAACTCTCATCATATGTAACTAAGTCTTACCTCTGGTCATCTGAGGTCTGAATTTTGATTGAACTAACGAGATTGTGGGTGCAAGTGGCTTAAATTAATTTTGTCTGCAGGGTATCAGAACCCTCAGGGGCAGGGTGAGGCGCTTGGACATCAGGTGGTGTAAAACTGCTGCTCCTTTGCATAAACAAGAATTAGCTGAGGTTGCTTCTAACCAGGATACCTCCTGGACGCCTCTGTAGGCAGGTGTTTCAAGCATCTCCACTGGGGAGTAGACCACAGGACAGACCAAGAATATGCTGTAGGGATTATACATCCCATCTGGCCTGGGAATGTCTTGGGGTCTTCCCGAAAGACCCTGGGCCGTGGCCAGGGAGAGACTAGCCTGCTTAGCACACTATCTCTACAACCTGTAAGTGGTGGAAAATGGATGGACAGAGAGGAAAACTCAGCTGTTCTCTATACAATCAAAGCGTAATGTTAACATGCGATGCATCATGGATCTTTACAAAACATCGAGCTTTGAAAAGCAATTTCACAGGGCCAAAAGATTTTAAAATGATTAGTTTTATTCTTTCTATGTCAGTGTGTCTGTTGAATTTCACACGCATGCACACCGGCAAATTGCTTCGTGTTGTTTTCCCAACCTAAACTTCAGAGGGAGAATACAAAATTGAAGTTGGAATTGGAGGAGCTTAGGTAAGTCTCCAACAACAAGCGTGGGCTTTGTTCCGAGGGTATCATCGCTCTGCCTCTAGCCAGCTGCTGTGTGTTTGGAAACATAAAATTTGATTAGATTAGAGCAGAACAGAGCAGATCCACTTACTCTGCCTGTTCCTCTCAAAATCTCCTCAACAATAATCTCCTCTCAGGTGCCGGCAAAATCAGCTCGTAAACGAGTGGCCCGAGGAGAAGAAATATGAGGAGAGAAAGCTCATGGAGCTCAAAGCCCACTTGATGCAGCTCGACAGACAGGTACGCACACATGTATACATTTTACAAATATATGCACGAAAGCAAGCAAACTAACAAGCTGTGTATGTTTGGGTATATTTTCTTGTGGAAGTGAATTCTATCCACATAGGTACTTTTTCCATACCAAAAGTAATTGCTCCATCGGCATCTCTCAACCCTTTTCTAAAATGTGCATTGTCTGCAAAGTTGCAATGAACGTTGTTAAGAAATCACATTATCAGATATAGAGATAAGTCCTGACTGAATAATATATACGCAAATTATGTTCAGCTCATATGAACAGACACAGATTAGATTCTACTAAGCCTGACACATATGGGTTTAACTTGATCCCTTATTCATTGTGTAACATACATATTAGAGGGTATGAGTACCTTTAAGTAAATATATGAGTAAGTATGAATAATATAACTTTACCATTGTTTGCTCTAGGTCTCTGGTGAGCTTAAGTTCTTTCCAGACTCATCTGACTGACCCTATCAATCTGGCACTGCACAGGATTAACAAGGTATTGGGTGAGTCTGTTTGCATGATGATGAAGACTAGCTGCTTGAATGATGATGATGTACACACGGCCCAGCCCAGTGCCAGCACAGCTCTTCATTTTGTAATGCTGTTGTAAGGTTAAAACAGTTTCCTGTGCATTTTACTGAAACGCTTGACTGTTGTTACGTCTGTAGTCATTTGTTAAGTACAGCTAAGGAGCTTGACTTTTCCTTTACTGATACATTAACCTTTGGTACCTGGTTGATGAGTAATTATTAGTGTTTAGTCAATTGGGTGGTGTGTGGTTTTTTTTTAAGCATTGAGAGTAACAAAAGTGTGTTAAATGATTTCTTGAGTTTTAATTTTAGATTATGATTACGAGCAAGGTTAGTACTACTATTTAGACTTGGATCAGCAAGGGTTTGCGATGTAGGAAATGGTGAGATACAGGATCGGCAGTTAAGGGATTGATATAGACAATGGAGCGTCTTCACAAAAATGTCAAAAAAAGTTTGTGTATGTGTGTGCTCATATATAAGTATGAGTGATGTAACATAGGCTCTAGCTAGATAATAACATGCCAGAGTGATAGAGAGAGTATCTAACTAACAGCTTTTCTGCTGATATGATTCACTCTACCACTCTCTCTCTCTCACACGCACACACGCACATGCACAAACCCATTGCTTGTCAGAGCCTTGTAATGGGATCACTGATCGACTAGACCTGCATCAGTCACAGTGCAGGTGCAAAGGTATACCTACAGATGAAAGTGAACGAACGTGGTTGTGTATCGAAGAAGAAGGACAGCTTCCTTTTATCTTTGATGCCACCGTTGTTCTGGACATCAGATACCAACTTCATCTTGTCTCTGTGTGTGAACTTGCTCACATTGGAGTGTGTATCTGTCTAGTTTAATAGCATTAACTCCTGCAAGCGTGAAATGAGGCGGTCTCCCTCTATCTGTCTTTAAGAGCAGAGCTGAAGGGAGAGAGTCTGATGGATCATGCTGGCTTCCAGATGAACCTGTTAGCTCTCCTCTTCTGGGCTCAGAGAGATATTTAACTTTTAAATGTAACATTTTTTTCACATTTTCTATTCAGTATTGGGTATCTTTAAGTGTAATTTTGTCTGCTTAATGGTTGTTGGCCTTAAGCTTGCATTTGTAATGTAGCCTGTAAGATAATATGGCTTGATAAGAGCTCAAGAAGTAATTTTCAATGCATGCTTAGTGTAGTGTATGTGTCATATGCAAATTTATTGTTAAAAATATTACAGCTCATACACTCACACTGCTCTGTAATCACGATAGCAAAAATTAAATTTTATTTGCACAGGTAGACTATGTAAACTCAAGCTGCATCTTACAGCAGTGTAGATAAATGATCAATGAGATCACTGCTCTAAACCCTGAACACGTTGTCTAAGCTTTCTGTGCAGGTCAGCGGCCAGGATAACTATGATGAGCACCACAGATAGCAGACATCTGTCTGTCATAGCAAATCCAAGAACTAAAAACAGCTGCCGTCTGAATCTTACTCTGCCCCAATCCTTCCCCTGGATCTGCATAAACTCCAGTCCAGGAAGGAGTGAAATAACACACACGCAAGAATCTAGACCATGCATCACTGTAATCACACCGCAAGGGATGTTGGGTAATTTGGTTAAAGATGGCAGGAACGTAAATCACTTCCAATCAGTTCTGCTCTCTCATTGGTTAATTCCTCCACCTCCACTGGGACCACATTGGTCAGTTTTCTGTTTTAGTGTCTCTATAAGTCTTTTACTGTTCAGCTGTTGCTTACTGGGACATATGAGGTATAGGACTAATTAAGGCTGTAGTGTGAATATCGGAGTAACTATTACACATCTCAATATAATCAGGCCATTTTATGTTAAAAGGCAGTGGTTTGATTGGACAAGCACGCTGCCCTCTACAATCATTAGGTGTCTTTGACAGTGTATAAGAGGGTATGTAAAGCAGGGCCAGTAAAATTGAATGGATGAGTTTCTATTATCAAAGGTGCAAGACAGCTACAGTTATCAGCTGTAGTAAAATGTGATCAAGGTAACTATTGATTGAAAACATGTAATCTGATTCAGTAAAATAGAAAATTAAACTAAAGACTGCCTGATATTTCACAATATAAAACGTGATGGAAAAGGTTTAAATGTAGATCCCTTAACCGTAACATTGCTGAGGAAGACATCTTAGTTCCTTTGTAGAGAAAAAGCACACATTCATACACACACACACTCACACACATACAGACACACACACTTTAGAGGCTTGGGGCTGTGCGCCCCACAGAAGACAGCTAAGGATTTTCAAACAATACCTGGATATCACCCTGACAACCTTAGTGCATATCCAGTGCTAATGATTACTTGTTAAGCAGCACACACACACACACACACACACACACACACACTCACTCACACAAGCCTCACCTACAACTTAGACTTAATGATTCTGTGAACGCAGCACATCTCAGTGCCTGTTCCGTTTGCTCTCTCTCTCTCCCCTCAGGCAAAGACCTTCATCTCACCAGCTACCATTGATTGGGATAATACATAGCATTAATAAATGAAATGAGCTCCCATGGCCAACAGAGGAGAGAGACGCAGAGCTAGAAATATGGGCCATACATGACATTCCCGAGTCTGTTGAGAATGATGTGTGTGTCAAACTGGCGGTGAATATTTGCTTTTGTGGATGGGGGCAGCGGAGGTGATGGACATTGAAGGGAGCAACCGAATGAACAGCCACCCACAGGGAAAATCATCCCACCATGGATGTTTACTGCACAGGGACCACTCTGTGTGCCACTGTGGTTGTCAGTAAATATTTCTGGTATGTGTATGTATGCTAGTGTACACTCCCAGGAGGGGATGCTGTGTGGAGTGCTAGAAATGCAGCGGAAGAAGAAATGCTCTGTGTGTGTGTGTGTGTGTGTTTTGTGTCCCGTCCAGGTGGATGTGTTCTAGGTCAGACTGCTTGTCAGAGCTGAAACCAGATCGATTTGGCTCTAATCTAAGGCAGTATGATGTGATTGATTACCTCATATTCTGAGGTTTGCACATAGACCTCCATGTGAGTGTGTGATGGACACACACACACACATACACAATCTTGCAATGGTCAGTTCGGCACAGCAAAAAAAAAAAAAAAAGATTGTGGTGAAATGAAATAAGAACAGATTGGTTTTGCTGGGCACAAGAATGGACAGTCTATCTATGAGGGTCAAAAAGAATGACGGGAGCAGAAAATGTTCATTGATACCATCTTTCACCAGTGACACACCAATGTGTGTATGTTTTTCCTGGAATTGGTTTTCCTTAGTTGCATTACTTGCTGTTTTCATCGGTCTTATTTCTCCTCTGTGCCCGTTTGTGCTTAAGTCAATGTGTGAGTCAACATAGTGGACGAGACGTTAGTTGTGAACATTGAGTGAAGAGATAACGGTTCCATTTGAGCTGTTGCAGGAGTGTGTTAAATGAGCAGAGATGCTGGCCCCTACAGCGTGATGGGGTGTTTGCATAAATTCCACTTTTGAAATGTTAAAACCTGTCGGGTATGTTGTATTGAATCTGCTCAGTGGATTTAATGATTTTGTGTGTGTATGTATTTGCTGTGCATGTGTGCATAGTGTGTCTGTCTGGATGTGTGTTTGTACATATTTGGGATACAGAATTTCCCTATTGACACGCATGGTGTCAGAACCCTCGTGTGAACTATTGATAACAGGCTTTGCTCTGTGTTTGCCTTCTGGACTATACTGTCCTGTTTCTTCTCCGAACTAACCTCTTGCATAATAACACATTCTCCTTTTCATAAGATTTCAACCTTTATATGTTCTCAATCTGAACAACTGAAGATTTCCTTGCCATAAACTAGCCTGTATATGATAATCACTGTGTTTATTTAGTTCATACGTAATTAATTTGTATTTCATGAATGGACAAGAGCCGAATAACTTCACCTCCATCCCACTGGCATCTAGATTCATGGAGTCCATTTACTGTATTCACGAGTTTACAGCAATTGTAAAATTTTACAAGTTGGCTCTGCTTTAATGTCCCCGCTGTGTGAAATTACATGTTACGGCTTCAGTGTTCAAAGCTGTGGGGATTAGATCAGCCACCATGCGATTCTTACTTAAATAGTATGCTGTTGACTCATTACACACGTTTACATGTTTGGCACCTTTTTCCTCCTCACAGATGAGACCGCTCTGTTGGATTTTTCATATTCACCACACCCTGTGTCCCTATCTGTCCCTTCGTCGCCTTTTTGTCTCTGACCCCCCTCTTCCCCTTTGGCTTTGGCTTCATGGCACCATGTTGCTGTTTTATCTCTCTCCCAATTCGCCCCATCCCATCCCTCACCCTGCCTCCACTGCACCATAAGAGAAGGATGATTATCCTTCATGTTGTGCCCGGGTTTGCCTCTTTCATGTAACAGTGTGTGTGTGTATGTGTGTTTTTACACTTTCATGTGTGCATAAAAGGGAAAGTGAAAGAGAGAGGGCTTGAAAATAACATTACAGAGCCTTCCTTCCATCTGCATTGATCACAGTTTACCCTTTACTCTTTCTCTTTCTGGTGCCCTCTTTCTGTCACACACATACAGACACACTCCTGCCACTCCCACAATCATTCGCACAAAGGCATTTGCTACAGGGCACCATGACATTGCTGCCTGAAAATGAGAAAGTGACAGAGTAAACGAGACCAAAGCCAAAGGCAGAGACAGGCAGGTGGTGGGTGCGGTGGGGCAAACATGGCAATATATGTGCTGAAAAATGGGGGACAAAAGTGGGAACAAGACAAAAAGCAATGCAGATCGTGCTGTGGAGGGGAAACAGGTAGTGTGTTAAACAAAATGGGTTACGGAAAAACAAAAATAAAGATCTGAATTCGGGAACGGAACAGAAATAGAAGAGAATGGTTGAACCGATAGGAGAATAGAAATGTGGCATCAGTAAGATCACCAGTGCTGATAAAAATGCATTTTAAGTGTTTGATATATATATTGTGTGTGTGTGTGTGTGAGTGAGAGTGAGGCCTGTCCGGACCTCCTGAGAGGCTTACCATTAAAACATGTCTGAAGGCTGGTAGAGGCTCGTGAAACAGCTGAGGCTCTCCCTGGGGATGTTTAGGTGGATGGATGGATGGAAGTTCAGATGAATGGTCAAAAGTAGAGAAACATACACACAATGCTTAATAAAATGATATGAAGCCCAACTTGGATTCCACCCTGGAATGAATTAAATCACCATCTGTTGATCAGGGGAACACACACACAGAGACACCGGAGAGGGGGAACAGCAGAGACTCTTAATTTGGTGGACAATCCACTGCTTCCCCACCTGGAACCACTGATGCGGGACAGTCTTCCTCCTGCGCTCACAATTACAATCGAACTCTCTGACCTGGTCAGACATTTGCCAAATGCTCTTGTCCGTCTGCATAAGCTGAGGCCGTGGCTCCTTTATTTACCAACTGAAACACAGTTCCTGTTACCTGAGAGCCTCATCGGTAGCTCTCAAGACACTTCCCCAGCCCTGGGTCAGCCAGAGGCCAACCAATCAGAGGCCTCCAAGTAAAGTTGTACCTCAACCCCTGTGTCAGAGCAAATGCACCATAACTAGAGCTAACCAGCATAACAGTGTATCATTTTAATCAGACAGGCATGTGGCCAGAGTGAGTCTTAACCTGCTGCATTCACCCGTTCCTCCTGTACGGTTTTATGAATGTTCCAAATACCTGCTATGGTTGCCTCTTGTCCGTGCCACGGTGCCTTATTTGATCTGCATTATTGCACACTTGAGAGAGCAAGGTGGAATTAGAATGAAGTCTTACCGTCCCTCTTCTTCTTCTCCTTCTCTCTCACAGGTGATTTAAGGAAACGAGCAGCACTTAAACCTATGAGCTTTGGAGTCAGGCCGAGTCCGTGTCCGGATATATCAGCTCAGCCATGCGTGTGTGTTTGTGTGTGTGTGTGTGTGTGTGTGTGTGATTGAATGTGTAATTCTGTGTGATGTACTGTATCAGGCACCTGCTGCTCCACTTTTATGGAGTTGACCTCACAGACACACTCTCACTGTGCTCCTGATGCATGTTTAGGGCACTCAGTATGTCGGTGGTAGTGAGATGGAAAAATGGTCGACATGGCTCAGAGGAGGGCAGTTTGTTTTATTCTGCATTTTTTAGCAGACAGGGTTTCTTATTCGCTATTATAGACATTTTTCTTTTATTTCAGCGATTAAAAATGCATTAGAGTGGAAAATGGAATAGAATGCTCGTAGCTTTATTACCTACTACTACTACCTAGTTTCTTTGTTAAGACACTTGCTTGGCCTTGTGATTGTGTGATAACGATTGTGCCTTTGATTGCTTTCAGCCATGTGTACATAAGTGGAAAAACTTATAGGATTCTCAAGTACTTGATTTACTTAATAGGCATGAACAAATCCCCCGCAGCAGCCACTTGGGACCAATTGCAACAATTAAAAATTCCATCGTGCAGGAGAAAAAAACTGCAACAGAAATAATTGCAGTTTTTTTTAATTACAGCAGTTTGAACGGGAGGAGATAGCCATTTAACTATCTGTGTTTTTTTCATTCATTCATAGTTCATCAAAATTTTATTTAATCTTGTTAGTAAAGTGGGGCATGATCACTCAGTGGTTCAGACACAGCAGCAACATGTTACTCCTGCTTTCATCCTAAAATTTGGCACCTGTACCATTATTGCCGTCTGTCTAGTTCTATCTTCCTCCTCTCCTCTCCGCTTTTTACCCAAAGCCACCCCATCTGCTTCTTTCGTTCCTTCTCTCATCTTCTTCCAGTTGCCTGTGACTCTCCCAGTCCTCACCAATGCTATCTTCTGTTAGACAGCCTCAGAATGGAAACAAAGGACAGAAAGAGATGGACAGAGCAAGAGAGATCAACATAAAAAAAAAAAGCCAAGTGAAGTCATACATACAGCTGCTCTGCTTTTTTCACCCTTCCCTACTCTGTTGTGCTCTCTTTTGCCTAATGTTTCAAAGAGCTTTTATTCCACAAATTCTATGTGCTCTCATGAATAAAACATAGGCATCAGGAGTGAACTCTCTTATCCTCACTCCATTCTGATCTCTCTCTCTCTCTCTGCCCCTGTCTCTCTTTCTCTCTATACACAGACAAGCATACACACCCTCATGCAATCACTCATATACTCATGTATTCACTCATCCTCTCGCGCAATCACTTATACACACATTCATACACTCACTCATACAGTCATTCATTCACTTACTCATGGATTCCTGCAGTCGCTCGTACCCTCCTTCTTACACACGTGCACACACACATGCACTAGCTCATACTCAACACTTACTCATGCACTCATACATACACTCAAAATCACACAACTTCACACACTCGTTCATACTTTCACTCACTGACTTACTCAGGTACTCACTGATACACTCATGAAGTCATTAATTTTTGTCCTCATACACTCTAAAACTCACTCATACACCCATTCATAAACTCACTCATTCACTCACTCATACGTTTACATATTGATACCCACTCTTATACTCGCTCAAGCATACACTCGTTTATACACTCACTCACACAGTCATATACTGACTCATGCTCTCCATCACTCACTAATATACACACTTACTCATACATTCACTCACTTACTCACACACACACACACACATACACTCACTGACACACTCTCTGAGACACTTTACTCACAGATGGCCTGGTCCAGGTCATTTCCTCTGTGGATGGAGGATAACTGGATTTACCCTTCTGTTATGTTCTGTTCTGTTCTGACAGATCTGTTTATGGACACAAAAAGGCAAAAACACGACAAGCTAATCAGACTGCTATCCGTGTGTTTGTTCGTGTGTGTGTGTTTGTGCATTTTAATCTTCTAGGACTCGTACTTCCATAGCAACAGAACCTCTCACTGATCATACTACCATAATACTTCAGTAATAGCTTTAGTAGTTAATAGCACATCAGCCACCATGTGACAGTATAATGTTTAGTTAATGCGTTTAGCAAAATATTCCATTACGGCTCTCCATGTTTTGCGGAGACGGGATAATGGAGTTATTTCTCACTTTTGTCACTGTGTGTGGTTTCCATTTTTTTTGTCTCCACACACACATTGATCCGTGCACATTATACTGTATTACAACTGCTTTAAAAGCAATTTCCCATCACGTCTGATAGAGTTTTTTAGTGAAATGCTAGTGCTATTTAAAACAGAGATATGTCATTTTTCAGAGAGGTTTGTCAGATGTGCTGCTGTAATGTGATGTAATGTAATGTACTGCTACTCAAGAGGATTCTACAATCCATAAAAGACTTTTGAAGCTGGATTAGAGCTATGTGTGCTGACATTTTCTGCAGAGTGAAACATTTTGTAGGGAAGTCTTTTTACTTTTTTGTCATCTAACCTGATGAGTGTCTTGTTTCTCTTCAAAATAACAAATATGACTTAGCATACTGTGTGTGCGCGCGCGCGTATGGAAGTATGTGTCGAACAGAGGTAACCAAGTTGGCCAATTAACATGGCGTGAAGTCATCAGCCCACATGACCCCACTGCAATTTTTATGCCCCCATGCTTCAAAGTAAACAGTCACATACACACTCACACAAACACACTCATACACAGTTCCAAACTAAACAACCATTAAAGTTAAATTAAGTTCATGTTTTTGACTCAAGCTGTCAGTCAGCTGCAAGTTTTGCTGTAAGCTGCACTGCTTCACTCTGAGATCATGGACCAACACACTGGCAGACACACACACACATAGACAGTCATGCTTGGGATTTGAGTTTTTCCCCAGTTTAAATAAAGCATGCTCCAAGCAGTTAAAATCTAATTTAGATGTCATAACGATGCAGCCCTTGTAATTAAGTGGGTGGACACCTAGTTATCACAGCTTTGTTTCCTTTGTCGTTGCCATTATATGGCTCGATATGTTGGAAACGACCTGTTCTATTCAAGGATGGTGTTTGTGCATGTGTGAGTGTGTGAATGTGCTGTGAGCCAGGTGGAGGAAGGACCAGTTGAATCCAGATTGATTACTATTTCTCCTCTGAGCACCTGCTAAAACACACACACACACACACACGCCTATTCTGGCTGCGTTTGAGCTGCATTGGAAATGCATAAGTAGTGTTTAGAGTGGCACAGAGCTCCTTTCATATGGAGATGTGTCTGACGAGTCCTCGCTTCGACCTGTCTCTGCCTATCTGATACAGCATTACACTCACAGCTGGCCCCTCTGTCCTTAATGTCTCCTCTCCCCCTCCTGCCTCTATTCTCTTTCAGCTTGTGCTCTCTCACTCTAGTGTCCTCAATGTGTCTGCTCCACATTTTATAAAACCCTTCACTATATGCATTGCAAACTGCAGAAGAACTTCTATTAATAGTGATGACGGTGCCCCAGTTGTTTTCCTTTGTTGTTCCGTTAGATACTAAATTAGAGATTCTAAATTCAGGGACTGTGAATAGAGGCGTGTGCTGGAGAATTATATGTAAATGCATAGTAAAGAGAAAATCAGAAGAAAGGAGCCTTCTGATAGAGGGGCGACCATGTTTTCCCAGTCTACCAAGAGATAAAGATGATGGAGATGAGTGTCAGTTGAGCTCATTGTTTGGCTGCCAGGGGAGAGCGACTGATCATTGATGTCAGCACATAGGGAGGACGTGTGCGCGTGTGTGTGTATGTGTCATTAATTATCTGCATACTGTGGGCTTCTGTATGACTGTCAGAGCCTGATGTGTTGCTCACCTTTGTCACATTGGGGAGAAGTAAGGAGAGAGGGGAGAGCAGCAGGAGCATGACAGAGACTGAGATTTGGAAGAAGTTTAAGAGGAAGCTTGAGGCTCTGATCACACTTTTGGCAGATATTGTGTGTGTGTGTGTGTATGTGTCAAAGACAGAGCAAACTGAAGAAGCCTTGCCATGAAAATATATCCAGCAGATGCTGTGTGACCTGCTGCGTTCACTCACCTCCCATCATTCTGGCTAACAAAGGTCTGTTTATATGTCAGGCAGAACAAAGGCAGAGGATGAAAAACACCACCATTGTAGATTTGTCTTTTATATGAACTCTTTGAGCAACATTTAACAGGACCCAATTTTATTTGACAGAATTTATGTCTTGATTTTTATGTGTGCCCCTAATGGAGTGCATGTCTCATATTTTCTGATGTAATTGACACGGATGACAGATTAATTTGCCCGTGCTGGCCTTTTGGCTTCTCCTTGACATTTTGTCTGTCTAAAACGTCAACACATTGGAAATACCCAAATTGAACATAAAGGCAATCAATATATACATATTAGTCTTTCTACTTTCGCCCCTCCCCGAGCGCACACGCAACCCACACAAATGCACACACACACACACACGCTTAAAGATCAGTCATTGATCTTCCCTTTCTCCCCTGCCCGGGCAATTATCTCCCTAATTATTCAGAATCCATCTTAGCTCAGTATAGGCCATCAACCAAGAAACTAGTGCTGTGTGTTCCGTCTTTAGGAGTGTGTAGGTGTGTGTGTGGATGTGTCCTTCCCTAATTGCTTGAAGTCAGGGAGCCTAAATTGGATGACATTTACTTGCACCCTGCAAACCACAATGTGTAAATCAGGCACTACAGCGCACACAGGCTTCGCTGCCAGACACCTCAACCCACACGCACACACACGCTCACACATATTCCACCACCTCACGGACAATATGTCAAGGCTGTCATATTTAGGCAGCCATTAAGGAAGAGTCAGTACCTTGGCGCTTATTAATGATGTCATTGTGGACAGTATGTCGTATTAATGATGTCACAACAAGAGGTGAGTTACAGCCTGTGTGTGTGTGCAGATTGGATCGTGGAGGAGGAGAGAGGTGGAGCAGTGCCTTTTTTGTTACATGGTTCAACCTTGATGCCTGGGAATGGGCGTTGGGGGAGGGGAAAGAGGAGGAAGGATGGAGGAGGGACAGAGAGGTGTAGCATCTCTTTGTCATCACTCCTCTCCTGTGGTTTTCCACCCTGCCCTGACTCTCTGTTCTGCGGCTTTTATAACAGCATAAACACACTTTGTGTGTGTGTGTGTGTGTGTGCGCGCGTGTGTGTTTGTGTGTGGGGTG
>OMNV01023719.1:0-10316 GCA_900303265.1 Brotula barbata
AACTCCCTGACGACGGTGTTGGGACAGGAAACGGACAGATTCAACACCTTGCTGGCAATGCTCAAGGTGACACACACTGCACACTTATACACTCTCTTTCACACACACAGTTGAGTGATATAGACCATTGAACTCAAACTGTCTTGCCATGAACCACTGACATAAGTTCCCATCAGCTGATGTATTGATAGGATCTAACACTGCAACAGGAAACACCGTTGGAATCATAGGCGTGTGTCTTTGAAACGGTGCAATGGATTCATAAGAGGAGCCCCCCCCCCTTCTACACTGTGATGTGTGTTTCTGTGTGTTTCCCAGGATTCTCTGATCACACTGAAGAAGGCCATAGCAGGCCTGGTGGTGATGTCAGAAGAGATGGACCGAATCTACACCAGCTTCCTCAATAACCATGTGCCCACCCATTGGTCAAACGCTGCTTACCCTTCTCTCAAACCGCTGGCCTCTTGGGTCAAAGACCTGAGCATGAGGACCTCCTTCATCCAGGTGGGAAACAAACAACAAACACACACACGTGCTCACACATGCACACACCTGTAGGAAGAACTGTCAGGACCGCTTCTTCATTGAAGAGATTTTTCCCATTTGGGGCCGTAATTACGACACACTTACAGCTTTTAAATGAGTGAAACAGAGCTTCATGATGTTTTTAGCCTTCGTTGATGTTTGAATCATTCTCTCTCTCTCTCTCTCTCTGTCTGTCTCTCTATTTTCCCAGTATTGGATCACAGATGGTCTGCCCAAATCTTTCTGGATTTCTGGATTCTTCTTCCCTCAAGGCTTTCTTACTGGTACAAAGTTTCAGATCAGTTTCTGCAACTATGTTAACTGGGATTTGGGACCAAATTAATAATTTCCTGTTTCAGAATTGTTATTGTACAATAATTGTGTTAAAAGCAGACGTCATATTATTTCTACCATGAAATGTTGGTTCGTGTTTATCCCTGAAATGAGTTTTGTGTGATCTGTAGGAGTGTTGCAGAACCATGCCAGGCATTACAATTTGCCCATTGATGAGCTGAGCTTCCGTTTCAACATGGTGCCTGTGTACAGGGACCAGGCGGCAGTCTGTGAGGCTCTCCAAACAAGAAATAATACAGCGGACATGGATGAAGAGGTACAAGCTGCTAAATGAAAACCAGCAAACTATGTTTACTGTCTGTACCACACGGTATCTGCCCAAAACAGATCAATTATATTTCTTGATAAGATTGATGAATTCCCTCGTTGGAACACAACCAACATTACACACGACTCCTTGGATTTAAAGTGTTCCCTGGCCAAATAAAACAAACTGTTTTGAGTACTTTTAGATCCTATGGAAGGTGGGTGTACAACAGTTTTACCATAGAAACCAATAAACCACTCAGGAAGCATAATTCACTTCTTTATTGTGCGTGAATGAGCTAAAGAGGAGCGAAATGAATCCAATTTGGAATGACTGATGGAAGACATCTTTGGCAGAAAGAATTGTAGACCGCACATGTCAATGTGCCTTTAGTATTAGAGTTTATTACTTTCATCAGACATGATGTGTATTCGGAGGTGAGCTACATGAGACGTGGTTAGAGTGAAGGTTACCGATCAGGAGCCATAGGAGTGATGTCATTTCTAGATTTGGAACGTCATTGTGTCATGGAGACACAATGAATGAATGAAGGAGGCTCAATGATCACGTTGCTGTTTTGCTCACTTGTGATGCAACAGTTACCAGTAACAGCGGACGGCGTGCTGGTACATGGCATGTTCATGGACGCCAGCCGGTGGGACGACGCCGACATGGTGATAGAAGATGCGCTGCCTCGCGTGATGAACAGCATGCTGCCGGTGGTGCACTTTGAGCCGCAGCAGAGCTACGAGCCGGAGCCTGAGCTTTACCACGCTCCTCTGTACAAGACCTCAGCCAGAGCAGGGACTCTCTCTACCACAGGTGTGTTTATTGGATCTAAACACCAACCAGCTTTGAGAGGATTCAAAGCCAAACTTTTTTTCAGCTTTCATGTCATTTCGTTTCTTATTTAGTTCCATTTGGATTTTACCCTCAGCCTTTATTTCTGTGTCCTACAGGTCATTCGACGAACTTTGTGATCACTGTACTCCTCCCGTCCAAGCGGCCCAGTGACTACTGGATCTCAAAAGCCTCTGCTCTGCTGTGTCAACTGGATACCTAAATTTATGTTCACTCGTGGAATAAATGTTTTGTGATTCTGCTCTTAATCTGCTCTCGAGGTCATTCATTCTGTGGTTATTATACTACTTCCATCTTCGAGGCACAGTGATTACTGGGGCACAAAATATTTATGGTTCAAGCCATTACATGTTTTTCTGAGCCCGCTCTTACTGATAAATGCTAAATGGACTGCATTTCTATTGCACTTTTCTAGTCTGGGAGCACTCAAAGCACTTAACAATGTTTGCCTCACATTCACCCATTCACACGCCGACAGCCGAGGTTACCGTGCAAGGCCCACTTGCTTGCTGACAGCAATTTGGGGTTAGGGTCTTGCTCTGGGACCTTCGACATGGAGGAGCGGGGATCAAACGGGCAACCCTCCTCTTTCTTCATTCGCTTGGTTCTATCAGGAGACATTAATTTCAGGTTTATGCAGTAACAAAGTCTTATCCTGCTGATGCAAACATACACTAGTCTACATACTGAGATGTGCATTAGGGTGAGTTTGGTTCTAATTTTGTGGCAAGTCATTAGATGAATGTGCTGAGTATGATACACATCACGTGGTTCACAGTGTCTCAGGACTGGAGGCAAACCCTCTCAGACCTCAAAATTGAGAGGAGTAATGAGCCTCTTTTAAATAAGCCAAGTTTGAACAGCCTTATTTGTCCTGAAAGTTGCATCAGAGTTGGGCAGTGGAGCAGCCTTCCTGCAGGGAGAACCAGGTAACCTTCAGTCCATTGGCTACATCAGCAGGAAACTCCTCAATCAAGTGAGATTCATCACAGATTGGCGCACGGGCACAGTTATCTCCCTCTTACTATCAGGAGGAGCAAAGCTTTAACAGCCCTTATGCAGAACCGTGTTGTTGGTTGTGCTGTTTTTCCAAATTTAATCTAAAATGTTTGTATTTTCTTTGTTTTTGTCTTGGCCAAACTATATTTTTTACACCGCAAATACGTTCCATCGGGGATCCAAGATGGCGGCGAGGGGAACACAGCGTCTTGTCGGGGATTCGCGCTATTCTTGTTAATTTATTCATTTAATCAGGTAACCAAGTATTTGCAGCCACTAATGATGTGTGCTCGCAGTGTTCTGTCATTAGAAAACCTTTCGTCATGGTCATTCGGGAAACTGAATGGAGACGAATCCAACATAAAGAGACGATTCCCTACGAGCTTAGGACGAAACGGCACAAAGATGGCGCCCACGCTCAACTAGACGTCTCTGACCAACAAGACCCGGCGCTCGCTAAAGCTCCCTGTCGGATGACTGCTGAAAACTTCAAAATGATGGAGAACGCCTTCAGGGTCTGGACGTGGCTTAAAACTACGCCCGAATATTTGGAATTGTAGGTATGGCGGGTGGCACGTAGACGGGTGAGCCGGGAGACATTTTTTTGACGGAAACGGGCGCATAAAGATGGAGAGAGCCATCCGCTCGTTAAAGAGTGACTCTCATGAACACGGTACAACTCGGAACAAATATGTTTCCCTTTATATCAATTAGGGGTCTAATTTCACTTTTCCAGTTTGAAATCAATGAATTATCTTTCTTTATATAAATCATGAACATACGCACGGCAAAAACAGCAGAGTTCAGCGAGCCGGATACAACCCCGCCCCCACTGTTCTCCACCAATCACCAGGCACGGCCATGAATGACACGACACGCGTTCCTGTGATTGGCAGATGGATCTCATCAGCGCCGCTGCGTACACGCCCACTGACGATGAAAGTGTAGGTAGGGAGGAACTCCAACAAATGCGACGTCCTAAAATTTTATGTCTCAAAAAATGGTCGCAGTCTGGAGCCCTGCTATATATTGCGGTAATAAAAATATTATATGAGTAATAAATAACAATGTGTTTAAGGGTAGGGCTGGGTGATATGGACAAAGATCATAGCTCGGTATTTTGAGGCTGAATTGAATTTGTCTCGGTATTTTCTAGTTCAGAATTTTAAGTTGTGAGATAAAAGAAATTTTATTAAAACTCACAGGAATAGAAAAACGTAAAAACGTAAATCCAGGGTTTCTTTTCCTGTTTGACAATATACAACTGTACAACATAGCACCATAAATGAACAATTCTATACAATAAATTGCCTCTATAAAAGAAAAATTAAAATAGACAATTTTAGGCAGTTTTTTTTTTTAGTTTTTCAACCAAACTGACTCAAACTCCTTGGTCCACAGACAATGACCCAAAGCACACATCTAAATCCACAAAAGAATGGCTTCACCGGAATAAGATTGAGGCTTTGGAATGGCCCAGCCAGAGTCCAGACCTGAATCCCATCGAACATCTGTGGGGTGATCTGAAGAGGGCTGTGCACAGGAGATGCCCTCGCAATCTGTCAGATTTGGAGCGGTTTTGCAAAGAAGAGTGGACAAATATTGCCACATCAATGGCAATGTGCCACGCTGATGGGCTCCTACCCAAGAAGAGTGCTGTAATAAAGGCCAAAGGTGCTGCAACAAAGTATTAGTTTAAGGGTGTACATATTTATGCAACCAGGTTATTTTAAGTTTTTTATTTTATATTTTTCCCCTTTAAAGGTTTCAGTTTGTTTTTCAATTGTACAGGTTATAGGTCACATTAAAGGCGGAAAAAGTTATGAAATTATTTGTCTTGCTGTCATTTTTTTACATCACGAAAACCTGGCATTTAAACAGGGGTGTGTAGACTTTTTATATCCACTGTATATATATCTCCTTTACCCCTGTACATCCTTGTATTTACCTGCGCTCTATATCCTCATTTGTTATATATCACTTATTTGTACTCTGGTTTAATGCTAACTGCATTTCGATGTCCTCTGTACCTGCACTACCAATAAGGTGGATATAATCTAATGTAATCTAATCTACTGTATAGGAAATGCAAAGAACAGCCAGTGAAAATGTTTTTTTGCCAACAGGTGTACTATCCATACCTGCTGATCAACAAAAAGCGCTATGCTGGCCTCTATTTCTCCTCCAGTGCAGACACGCACGATAAGATGGACTGCAAAGGCATTGAGACTGTCCGCAGAGACAACTGCCCCCTGGTGGCCAACCTCATTAACACCTGTTTGCAGAGAATCCTAATAGACCGGTACAAATACACACACAGATGGTGTATTCTCTTTAATTTTATGTTGACATACTCAATAGAGCTGCGCATTTAATTCAGCAAAATGATCGATGTGATGATTGTGCAGCGTTTACACTCATACGGGCAACTCGCTGCATTTACTGTCGTTTCTGACCCACGGAGATAAGGTCAACAGTGTCAACACTGCTGATGTATTGTGACTTCAGGGATCCCCAGGGGGCGGTGGCACACGCCAAGGAAGTGATATCCGACCTGCTGTGCAACCGAATCGACATCAGCCAGCTGGTAATCAGCAAGGAGCTGACCCGCGCTGCCCAAGAGTACGCCGGCAAGCAGGCACACGTGGAGCTGGCTGAGAGGTTCCTCTTTTTTTTTTTTTTTTTCCCCCTCTTTCTTTTCAATTTCAAAGGATCCTGGGAAATGTAGAAAGCAGACATCATACATTTACATTTCCTGTAAAGGATGTTTGATCGTGGTACAAATGAAATCAGGTGCATTTGTGACAGGAGCTCATGAGTGTGTGATTGTGGGTTTTTTACAGGATGAGGAAGAGAGACGCAGGCAGTGCCCCCAACCTGGGAGACAGAGTTCCTTACGTCATAATTAAGGCCACAAAGGGAGTGGCCGCATACATGAAGTCAGAGGTCGGTAGTGCCACGGCTCTTTCTATGTGTGATTTGTGCTCTTATCTTATTTCGTACACAGTCAGTATATGTGCGTGTCCTAAGGAGCTGTGTTGTCGTCTGCCCTCTCATGGTTCATGTCAGGACCCCATCTACGTGCTGGAAAACAACATTCCCATCGACACTCAGTACTACCTGGAACATCAGCTGTCCAAGCCCCTGCTGAGAATATTTGAGCCTATACTAGGAGATAGCAAGGCAGAGAGCGTCCTACTCAGTGAGTCTGGAGAGTGACACACACACACACACACTTTGACACTTTACCATAAGTGACTTGTTAATGACTTGTTAACGTAGTATAGCTTATTCACCAATTACTAAATCAATCAGTTTGTAACACCTCCAACATTTAAAGAAACCCTAAGAATATTTGTCATTTGTGTGTTCTTTGGGAAAATTATTCAAACTACACAAATGACAGCAACAGATACATAAATCTTCACTTTGCTGTTTTTCAGAGGGCGACCACACTCGCTGTAAGACGGTGTTGACCTCAAAGGTCGGAGGCCTCATGGCGTTCGCTCAGAAGAGAAGCACCTGTATCGGCTGCAAAGCTGTGCTGAAGACAGATGGTGTGTGTTTCAATTAGAATTAGAATTAAACAAAGACGCTCACGACTCAATACTTTGAATCAAGAGATTTAACCTCTGTGTGTTTGTTGTCTGCCTGCAGCTGCTGTGTGTGATTTCTGTAAGAAGAAGGAGTCTGAACTGTATCAAAAGGAGGTAAGAAAAATAAAGACTACCTTCTATTCTATTCTATTATTTTTACTGTCTGTTCTGCTCTCAGATTTGCAAGAATGTTTGAAGCTCGTCAAAGAAAAGTTGATAAGATTTTGTGTCACGTCGGGGCCTGGACATACAGAACTAGTTTCACTTTTGTTGACATTGCTAGATCTTTTGAAGTATTTCTCAAAAACTAAGACATTGCGAGTGGATTGCGAGTCATCGTGATCTCGGTTTGGCCTGTTCTCGGAAGGAGAACACCACCTGCTGTTGAATCTGTGTATTCAAACCCAGTTGGAGGAGGTTTGTTCCACGTAAACAGGATTAGATCCCAACTTCACACGTGTCTCAAAACGGCCCTTATAGAGGTACTGCTTCAGTCCAGGTGGAATCATCCATACATATCGATAAACTGTCAAAAAGTTTCACAATAGTCCAACTTGTGTTTGAATGAGGGAAAACACACAAATTATTTATTTATTATTAAGAACAGGATCATAGTAACACCGTGCCAATCGTGATGTGAACTACAAAATTTCTTTAGCAATATTAAATGAATGTGAAGTAAACTCTGTGTGTCTAGTTTGTCTGCTGCTTTCTGTCAGCTATCTTTCATATTTTGGCCACTTTTGCAGTCTCGTTGTCCATATATATGGATTTATGTGTCATGTCTCGTTTGATCTAATATATATTGAGCCACGTACGGTGAATAACCCCCATACATATATTAAGTCCGATCTGAGGGACTAAAACGTTCATGGCATCCAACTGAAAAAACCATGCAACAACCAAGAATGTGAATCCTGATGATGCTGAAAGACGATGTCCACGATCTCTGGACGGTGATCTTTCATCTGTTCTTTTATTTACACCTGTCACTTCAAGGTAATGATGGTAAAAGTCTGACTTTATATTGGCAAAAGTAAAATCAAAGCATTTAGAAACGCACTCTGAACTACCAAGCACTTTAACAATTTAGTAGAAATTGGAATTTCATTTTCTCCAGTCATTTCAAAGATTGATACTGACCTCTTTTGGCTCTTCAAAGACTGGCTGCTGCACACCAGCGTCCAGGATGTACGGTAGTTGGTTATTGTTTCCTTTGTTGAACAGGAAATGGAATTTGTTGGGGAAATCCATGAGAAAACAGCATCAGTGTAAGAAAGAGGTCCTGAATCTCACACACACACACACACACACACAAGTTAACATCAAGTCTCTGCTTTCTCAGATCTTTCATCTAAACACGTTAGAGGAGCGTTTCTCTCGCTTGTGGACTCAGTGCCAGCGCTGCCAGGGATCCCTCCACGAAGACGTGCTCTGCACCAGGTACAGAAACACACGCACAATCCAAACGCTCCACAGAAACCTGTTGTTTTTCCAGTGTACAGTAAAACTCATTCCTGTCCCTCCCGACTGCTCTGCAGCCGGGACTGTCCCATCTTTTACATGAGGAAGAAGGTGCAGAAAGATTTGGACGACCAGAGCAAGCTGTTGGCTCGTTTTAAATAGTGAACCCCGCGCACCTCCTCCCTGTTACCATGGACACTGTATTATTTTTCTATTTCATTTTTGTAGTTGTACAAATGCATATATATCACATAAAATAAGTTTAACTAGTGTTTTTTTGTAAAATAAAAATAAAATTTTTTGGACAGTCTGGTATGTTCATTACTGAGAGGAAGTGCACAACTCTGAAAGGTGCAGCATCACTTTCATGTAGATCTGTCTGTAAAAACAAACGCATTACTGAGCCAAATTTGCAACTTAATAATGTCAAAGAATTTAGCTATGTCATTTTTTTAACCTACGGTGACCCCAATGTGTTGTCCCACATTCCAGTGATGCCATAAGTCCATTAATATTAGAAGTAATAATAGAAGTGCCAAAAGGTGGCCTCACTTTTTCAGTGTGAACAAACAAAATATTTTTTACATTTCAGGTCTGATTTGGGTCACTTATGTGGTTGTAGATCTGACTCATACTGCTATGATCAAAATTCAAGTACTTTTCTTTGTCTCACTTCTCTGCTGTGGCTACCATCACCATTCAGCATTGGCGTTGTCCTGGTAAATATAAACATGGATGTCAGGTAAATAGCTACGGGTGTCAAGGGAAGCAAAAGATGTGAATTAGTTAGATACAGAGAATATAGAGATGCTTCCATTCAAGCTACACAGGAGAGAAAACGTCACAACGCAGCAGAAATTGTACTAAAATGTCACAGCAAAGTTCTATTTTCATTATTTGAGTGAGGTTTTCTTGTTCATGCTCATGTTTTTGTTGGCGCTCAGTCCACGTGGCCTTTCAGAGCATGCCTGCATGTAATGTGAAGGCAGCTGTAATGTGGATTGGCCTGATCCGGGGCTGCACCTGAATCAGCGACTGGAATACTCATTTCTCTGATACTTTAGAACGTGAAAAGTAGTTTTAAATTATGAATTATGAACAATATGCTAAACGAATGGCGTCACAATTAGTAAGAAGTTGGTGAGGTAGATCCTACTGACCGGTAGGATTTGTATGAATGACATTATGGAAAGGAGTTTACACAAAGGTCAGAGAGGTCTCTGCTGGTGTAGGATCTCCCTGTTCATCTCTATGCATGAGCACTCCGCCCTCTTAATGACATCGAAGTGAAAGTGTATGTGTAAGGAACTGAGAAGGGGAACTCTTCTTACTCAGTCAAACCTCAAACCGCATTCCAAAAAGATGGCCATATTATCCTATCTTTCCTCTGCCAGAACATAATTTGTTTGTTCTGAAACAGGCGTTCTTCAAACGTGTCCTGTTTGAGCTAAACTGGACCTATTGATGCTCTATCATGGAATAATACAGCTGATTTTTATAGATTTGTCTCATTATGTTTAGGCAGGGGGAGAAAATATTGAAAATTGACAATATTGTGCAATGTTGTTGTTTTTATAAATTTCCCCCTTGATCCAAATCAGCACAACCATTTATCAGTTCTTCCCTTGGCCACACCACATCCTTTTGTCGAATGTCAGTAACACCTTTTCGTAACTCTTTGAGAAATCTTGCTTGGAAGCCGACCAAGAGACAAGGGCGGAAACATCCTTCACGATAAAAAAAAACCCCGTCTTGTGTAATCTGACTGAAACTTCCTCAGTTTTAACTGTCAAGGTGAATTCAAGTCAAATTCACATCCTTTTTCAATTTTGTTTTTTTAGCATTTTCTGCTTTATTGCGATAGTTACGGAGAGACAAAGAGGAAGCACGGGGCCGAAAGAGAGAGAGAGAAAGAGAGAGAGGGGATAACGGGATCACTCAAACCAGTGAGCCGCCGGCCGGCCCATCCAAAAACTTGTTCAAGCAAAGACGCGACCAAAATGAATAAGTCAGACGAGATATAAAAGCTGAAGACGTTTACTTGTTTGTTCATTACAGCAGAGTACATTTCCATTTGACTTTGCTGGTTCAGATGAAGCCTCGGGGGAGGGGGGGAGTGGCTGTCAGCAGGTAGATTTCAATCACTTCATATTCAAACAATGGAATGACATGAAGCCGACATAACCGTACAGACCTCTGCGCTGACTGAACTGTAACTGGGATGAGGTTAGTTACATCGTGTATGGGGGCGGCAAGCTGTTAGTGCAGAC